>JAODFY010000008.1:176604-190264 GCA_027580055.1 Paracaudina chilensis | reverse complement strand
AAGTATGTTTTGGTTTTGAAAGTTAACAGATATTTCTGCACAAAAATTTCCCCAAAATAGTCAGTTACTTTGAACATCACATGGATTAGCTCAGAGGTTAGAGCTCGGGACTTCGGGTCGTTATGTTATGAGTTTGAACCTTGGAAAGTCCGAAGCTTCTCCGGTGGGCTGTTGAACAGAGCAGTTCACCCTTGTCATACGTCATGTGGTGCGTGCCTCCCCTGTCTTAACGAAGGTAGCAGACGCTGTAATCGTTGTACTTCATATGAACGCTCGCGCGATGCATTTTGCAGTCGAGTCGCTACAACAAGTGTGGGAAGAAGGTATGGGGAATCTGTATTTTTATCATATGATTTCTGTAATCTTTATTCACTATTCACGCACGGCATCAGCATATAACTTGGTCAGGCCTAAACATGACCAGTAATTCCAGTAAATCTTTCAAGGTATTTAGCCCGCAAAGCAAAATTAGGGGAAACCCGGCAGGTCATGCGTGAAATACATAAAATCCGGACATTGTCGGCAAATTTAGAAATCCGCCCGGACGTCAGCGAAAGTCAGTAAAAAGAGGACATGTCCGGGTAAAACCGGACGTCTGGTAACCCTATTTCTGGGTGATGAGACAAACTACCACTTTACTAACATGTTCGCCATCACTGCATCCTCTGAGATAACCTTCTACAACAAGAAAAACAGATTGGTGTACCAAACTTTTGCTATAATATACAACAAAGGTGATTAACTGCACTTAGGAAGTGTACTGGCAATTAGGAATCTGCTAATATCGCACTCACTGCATTTATGGCCCCGATCTGTCACCTCCGCCCAAAGACCAAAATCCTGAGCTCTCCACTTTTCCAGTCCCCGTTTTTGTCACGTTTGCCACCCTCGTTTCCTTCTGGGAAATGCAAGCTAATACTGAAATATTATCATCCCATCAATACTCATGAATAATGGAAGACCCTGAGGAAATGCCATCCAATAGTCATCAATGCATGGCAGACTCACCACTTCTGCCTTCATAGAAGTCACCTCTGTGAGGAGGAGGCCAAGGCATGATTTATTGCTAGGTGATCTGATACACATAGAAATAAAATTATAATAAGAAGAGTAGTCCTCATTTTAACTTGTAAAACAGACACAAGCCTACATTTTTTTTCCAAGAGATAGATCCAAATAATATTATTTCATTGGAACCCGAGCCTCAAAGCTCAAAAATTTGTTTTTAATTTCACGATAAAGGTTTTTATTTTTGAAGGTTTTAATAAAGCAAGTCAACGGACACAGTAAACTGACAAAAACCTACATTTTTTTCCAAGAGATAGAGATATATTGTTGACAAAATTCCATATAATATTATTTTATTGGAACCAGAGCCTCAAAGCTCAAAAATTTGTTTCAATTTCACGATAAAGGTTTTTATTTTTGAAGATTTTAATAAAGCAAATCTATGGACATCACTACATCATACACTAGGATACATGTAACAAATTCTTTATTTTCTAAGTTCTGCATGTCATGACAATTAATCTATTTATAGTTTTTGTTTAATTAGGAAATTATATAAAATAAATAGGGACGATAAAAATCTTGCTTTTTGAAAGTTTTGATTGTCACACAATTTCGTCAAATCATGCAAATTTAAGTATACAATATTTTCCCAAAAAAAATTTAAGTAGTTATTAAATAAAATAATGTAATATTTGTAGTATTTCGGTTGCGATGGATTTATTATTTTTGTGCGTCTCTGGGATGCATCTCAGCTTGGGTATGTGAAAAGGCAATTATTGATTTTATTTTCGTGATGGTCTTCCGATTCTGTTGAATTGTGGCTTATTTCCGTGTCATTTTCCCAATTTCCCTGATCAAATCTTGATTTTCCTTGTTTCGCGACGGGTATGAATGCATGGCACAAGCACCTGCCTAGCTTTGGGGATGTCAGTACAGCCTGTGGGGAATTGCCTATAGATGTTTGAACCAGATGCAAGTGAATACCTGAATGCCAAGGAACATATTGACCTATATACTAACAGTGTGGGTGTGCTAGATACAAATACATACTGTAGCTATATTAGGTCTGGTCTTGTGCAACAATAAACCTATATGCAACCATTCATTATGCTAGTTTTCATGTAGATTGTCTTAATTTGCATTCTCATGTCTTATTGTATACTGGCCAGTTAATCCATATAAACCCCCCCCCCCGGACAAATCCATAACTCACAAATATCATTTCGGGTAAGTGACACACAAGTGTTCCAATACATAAATGATACAGCAAGTCTATATTCTCAAGTTTATGTTTCTGACATACGGATATAAAATCATTGTTATTTTGAAGGATTTAAAGGTAATCAGTTTGTTGTCTGTCCTAGATGTAAGAATCAGTGCATTCATAGCTTCCCACCTTAAAATTACTCTGGCCCTATGATAGATATCTGCTACAGCTAGGGCAATAGAAAGAGATCTTCTATTGCTGAACATGCCCATGGGTGTTGCATTGGTGATGTAAGAATCAAGGAGCAACAGAGATAAGCCAATGATCTTGTCACTACTGTGTACATAGAGCTATATATTCAATCTATAATGCATGATGCAGGCTGATCACCCCTCCCAATTTGCCACTTCTGTGTTGCAGCTCCAAGCAAAACATTGAAAGTGACACACATGGAAGGGAAAATCAGGATGCATTTTATTGGAATATTTGATGAGATGGATAAAAGGGAAAAGTCTGTTGCCAGAGGCAATTTGAGAGTTAAGTAAACATTTGGTAAAAGAATTACGAAGTCTCATTGGGGCCAGTAAAGGTTGAAAAGAAATTGCTGTCAATATTTTAGAATGATCCACAGCATGCCTTCTGCACAGCAAAGAAAAAATCCTGCCTACCCGAGAGAAAGCAATGACCTCTCAGTATAAATCATGATATCTCATGACAGGGTGAAAACACTGCCTGCACAGCAAGGAAGTTTCCATTAATATGAATATGTTGATCTAATAAGCCAGTTCACAGTTGTGGGGTGCAATGGATTATGGGTAATCAAGAATACGAAGAAGGCCTACACAGATTAATTGCACACTAAAATATTGCCGTTATATGGTAGGGTTTGCCATGTTGGATGAGAAATTAAAGAATCAGAGAGACAGTTTGTATCATCTAAACTTTATACACTCCCTCTGATTGCTATTTTGAGCAAACTTGGTTTGATTCAGCAATATCACAAAAGAATTAGTGCTGTAGGTAGGAATTTTCCCTTTTTCCTTTCACCCAATACAGTACAGTGTATGTATTAGAGTACATTATTTAAGTGCCTGATCTATGATGAAGATACTTTCTGGGTTGGCCTGTCAGTGTTTACTCTTGAGCCCTCAGCATTAAACCTAAATGTATCTTCAATACATGTATACCAAGTATATTAATAAACAATGTACACTATTCTGTTATCCTGGATAGAAATTGTTCCTTGTTGACCTCAAATAACCTGTGACCTCTTTAAAGATGAGCATGGTTTCCTCACTCAGTATAACATGCTATATGTAGCCTACCATCGATACTAAAAGATCACATAGCCAGAAAGATGGTGATTAAATAGGAAGGACATACTGGAGGGTGTCAGTCTGTGCTCAGGTTATATTAATGTTTTTTACACCCCCTATTATGCTAGATTAGTTATGTACTGCTATGCTTGTTACAGTAGGTATAGTCCCTTAGCACTGTGAATACTGAAGGTATTGTGCCAATAATCCATTGTGTGTATATGTACTCTGTGCTATCATGGCCAAGCTTCTGTTTTCAATGTAAATTAATTGTCAATTAATGTTAATAAATCCCATATGATGTTATCCAGACCCATGAGTAGTTAGGAATGTTCCATTATGAAAGCATTTGCCAACCCAAGGAAAGTAATTGGATTCCCACCATGAAATAACAAGGTGCTAAAAAAAAGCATCTTTAAGCTCCAGGCGATATTTGGCGACACAAACCTTTCCAGAAGAGTTCCGCCAACTACTGTATCTTGAGAACTTAATAACCCTTAACTAAATTACTCACTTCTACTCCCATGTTTCAAATGAGATTCCTGAAGCATTCAAACAGAGAAAATCAATTCAGGAGCGAAAACATAAGGAGGTTCCGCAGGGTGGTTGAAGAGCCGATACTAAATAGCTTAAAGTGCTGAACCATATGGCAAACTTTGCCACAGGCGACCATGTATTAGGCAGGCGTGTAGTAAAAACCAGACATGTGGTGATTGGGGGGTCTCTACCTTAAACATATGGGATAGAACTGGGCCAAATGTCAAATCAACTGGGGCTTGAAGTAACCGACAGCATCTCCATGCCCCAGTGCCCCTTGAAAATTAATAAAATGAGAACCCCAAAAAATAGATTTCAGGATGTTACCAGCATTCATGGGATGCCTTTAATGTTTGCCTTGGTGCCAATGAAGATGTCATATTACTGCCAGTTTTAATGTCCTATATTGTAGCTGAATAATTTCAAAATTTAGCATTTATTTGACTAGTTTGTCTTAGTCAAATCCATGCCAAACACATGATTTTCATGGCCATATGATACATATTAATTAAAGGCCTTGTTCACACTTGAGAATGCAAGGGAGGATTTTTTTTACCCCCCAGGGAGATAGTTACGTTGATCCTGGTCGCGTCCACACTTGATGTCAGCGTTGAAGCGAAGGCAATCCACAGGTACTATTCTTTATCCCCCTCGCGGGGTACGATCCATCCCGAAAGGGAGATCACGATTGCGGGGTGTGACCCCGAGTACACAAGCATCCACAATCGTTCTTGATCCCCTTGCGGGGTCTGATCCCCATTGCCTTCTCCAGTCTTAACAATTTCTGAATTACTCTTAAATCAGAGAATATGCCTTCATTAATCTGAAACAGGCTTCTTTTGTTATAATTGCAGTTTGATACACTACATTCAACATACTGTAAACTGTTACTCATACAGAATCGAGCTGTGGCTCTCCAACATTATAAATACCTTTTCAATTTTGTTGTTACCATCACTACTGAAGTTGTTGTGCCCATAATGACAAGAATAATATATGCTAGAAAATAAACATCAATCAGGAAATTCTATCTCTAGCATTGTGATTGCTTTGGCCTGTCAGTAAATAATCTCCCTTTTATATAGATGGAAATCTCCCAATAAATAATTCTCTCCAGTTGGTTTCCAAGGCGCCAGTCTAATCAAGCCCCATAAATTAACTCAATACTACATAACCAGCAACAACACAGGTTCAAGTGGAGCTCTCTATACAGGTTTCAATCTTGTCACGCTTACAATGAGAGGCTCAGATTACACAAATTATGATTATGTTCATCTTGTTTTCCTTTACTGTTTATCAATCATCAAAATCTTTTCTGAGGGAAAATATCTCGCTTTCTCTCCACAGCAATAATTCCCTCATCAGAAGAGCTTTTCAATTTACGATACTGTCAATGGCAATGAGGAGCAATGTAGCGGGACAAATCTTAAAGTGATATACATCAGATTTATGGCTGGCAGCGAGTGTTGATAGTAAGATTTATAAAGGTGTGCTTTTTTTAGATCCATGAATAAACCAGTATGAAACAAACCATGACAAACTCAATGGAATATCTCAATATTAGAAAATAAAATGTCAGATTTTTTATATATTTTATACAATTGTTTGCAAATGGGTGTTCAAATTACAGGAGTAACTATGATAATAAATGAATTATTTAGGGCTGGTTTTTACATTGAATTTGAATCAAGTCAAACAGCAAAACATTGATGCTGAAATTCACCATGTCAGTAATCTTATTTGGCACAAGTGAAGGTTGTCAATTTAACAACAGCAAAACATTGATGCTGAAATTCACCATGTCAGTAATTTTATTCGGCACAAGTGAAGGTTGTGAATTTAACAACAGCAAAACATTGATGCTGAAATTCACCATGTCAGTAATCTTATTCGGCACAAGTGAAGGTTGTGAATTTGACAATAGCAAAACATTGATGCTGAAATTCACCATACATGTCAGTAATCTTATTCGGCACAAGTGAAGGTTGTGAATTTAACAACAGCAAAACATTGATGCTGAAATTCACCATACATGTCAGTAATCTTATTTGGCACAAGTGAAGGTTGTGAATTTGACAACAGCAAAACATTGATGCTGAAATTCACCATGTCAGTAATCTTATTCGGCACAAGTGAAGGTGGTGAATTTAACAACAGCGGCTTTTCAAAGTATAAAAGTGTAATTATAATCAAATCCAGATTCCCAATAATACTGCTAAAAGTAATGAAAATATGTATAATGTAACACATTTCCGGAGGCATGATTCATTAATATTGTCACTCCCAAGGCACATCTAAAGGAATATCTAAAAGAAAATCTAAAAGAAATTAATTAAGTGTGCAACTATTAAAAACCACACCTACAGTACAGTAGCCCAATGGAATAACCTCACACAATGAAAGTGCCCATAAACTGATCATTAATTTTGACTGTGACCATGCATTCATCTCAGTTTGTTCAATGACTGGTCAATAATGTTTGGTTTTGACAACTCGATTACATATGAAGTGTGGAATAATTAATAATTTAGCTCCCATTCCAAGGTATGTGAATTATACAGCACAATGGTATCCAGTAACATGTACCTAATGGTCAGCCCAGTGTATTGCAATTTTCTGTGCATCCTGTGAAAATATTTTAAAATGTTCCTGAATCTCATTAGGTGAGGTCATGTACACGCTAATGTACCATGTGACAGTACAATGCAGTACACTTATGTTTATTATATATAGGTCTTGTGACAGTATACTGTTAGAGTACCATGTGACAGCATGATGTTATACACTTTCTGTATTTTTAGTATGTGTGTGACAGTATGATTGATGTTGTAGTGTACACACTTACTTTCAGACATACCTTGTGGAAGTATAACATAGTACTTTCAGTATACCATGTGGCAGTATGATGTACACAGTCACACATACTTTTGGGATACCATGTGACAGTAAAAATGTAGTACACTTCCTATCAGTGTACCATGTAATGTGCAATGTATGTACACTTGCAAGTGTACCCTGTGATTGTAATGTAGTGTACACTTACTTTCAGTGCACCCTTTCCTGTGATCGTACAATGTACTTGTAGTACAATATTCAGTGAGCTTCTGGTGAAAGTACAAATGAAGTACTCTTATGTCCATTGTATCTTGCAACAGTGTGCTATAGTGTACATAATTACTTTTGTAGCTTGTTTTTCACATTCAACAGTGGTAAAACAAAATCAATACTTCAGCAAATGAAATTGCGAGTCTTTAATGAAGGTTTGCCTTTTATTGGTTTTTTCCCCATTCGGTTTGAAGATAAGTTCTTTTTATTTTCTTCTTTATACTGAGACAAAAGGATGGCAACCGGAGAATGGCACACAGGAAGCCCAAATGTTATTGGCAGGCATACGCACACAAATTGAGATCTTTGTGTACAACAACTGTATTGATCCTAAAACCCCATGGAGAAATTATATCTTTCTCTTGATAATAAAATTTGCACATATTGCTGCCTTATGAGAATAATGGTCTAAAGCAATAAAAAAAAAAAATGCCTCGCTTGAGTGATATTGCAATGACATGATCAACACAGTGAAAAGAAGATGGGGAAATTGCTTTCTTGAGAGGCTGCATATAATGAAGCAACAACACACCAGGCTAGTCTCAGTCCAGTGGTTATGATAAATAGCTAGTCAGGCATGGCTACCAGACCATAACTGCATCAATTTCAACATCTATGTCTCTTAATTTGTTTTCCCTTTCATCTCTTGTAGTGTTTTGTTCTTGTGCATTGGAGGAGCACAGTATGTTTGCTGGTGTACATATAGATAACACAGCCATATGGTGGTTAAGGTCAGACACCCTACATCGTCCCACACACATGAGGATAGTGTTACATATAACACCTACAGTATAAAAACAGTTTGTGTACAATAAAATTAATACATTGCTATTTGCTGTACAATACCAATGTATACGGTATGTTTAAATGGTGCATACCCCTCACCAAACAATGAATTTCACATACATCACACTGAAAATTGGGATTACAAAACAGCAAATAAGCTGAACAGCCTTTCTAGCATAATAAAAGTGAGTAAATGGGCAATAAGACAACACATCGTCTAACAAACAACTAATGGTAGTTAGTAAATGGTCAAAAAGGCAACAACTCGTCTGAACAACAACTAATAATAGTGAGCAAATGGTCAAAAAAGCAACAACTTGTCTGACAAACAACTAATAGTGGTGCTAAAAAAAAATTCAATCAATCTGGAGGTAACTTTCTCCAAAAAAGATGAATTGATGTGAGTGGGCTAAAATGATACAGTAAAACATATCTGGAAAGACTTTGACCAATCTGGAAGTGGCTAATAAAATCCATATTTGTGGTCGTTTCCAGATTGTACAATGTAATTGCAGAAGTGTCATATTCGGCTATAAGGCAACCAAAATAGCGAAATTCTGAACTCATTACAAGCAATAATGAGTGGGTGGCTGCCACATCATTGAGTTCTGTGTGGAGACGGACACACCTACTACAAGTTAAGCCCGGGTCCCATATACGCGAATCAATCTGCGATTCAACTTTCAACCAAAATCGTGCAAATTCAGTCGATCCTAAAAGCTGATCGAAATGTAAGTGTTCCATTTTTATCTCTTTTTTTACTTGAAAGTTATATCGATGTTCATATTGATTCCTGTGTCCCACCATGCAACTGGTGAATCTACTTTGTTGAAAGTTGAATTCAATGTTGAATCGTGTATATGGGACCCAGGCTTTAAGAGCTAACAATTGCATCTGTAAATTATTTGTCCAAAAGGTTGAATTTGGACAGATTTTCGGCCATTTCCAGAGTGGGCAAGGTATTTCTAGGTGTTACTAGAGTAATATTTGTTCATAACTATAATAAAAATTTAAGTAGACTAGGCTAAATTGCATTCGAGTGCTGTATTTAGTTCCCAGAATCCCAGATCTAAGCCATCTAACACCATGGTGGTACAGAACCATCCTTATTTGCTACTCATAAAAGGTCATTGTTTAGTTAGCATGAACTATGGAAATGTTTACATAGTCTCTGGTTGTGAGTGTTTACAGTGGGGGCTAAGGTCATCTTTTGTGATCAATTAGATCAAATTTCAGTTTTGCAGTTAATTCCACCACTGTAAATAATACAGTGTGTGTGTGTACAGTGTGTACGATTGTACAAATTGTTAGGGCATATTCCTAGACCATTCCTGTATGCGTACCATGTGTACGATTGTACAAATTGCTAGGGCATATATGTTACAGTAGTGCATGTCGCTACTGTGTGAACATTTTACCTTACTGTAACATTAGTTAGCTCAGGCTTATGCCTTATGTGTGGCAAAAAAATAAATTAATAAAGTTTTTTGATAATCACAATAGCATCCCATCAACTTGGATCAAGGGAAATATCTCTGAAAAATAAGATTTATGAATTCTGTTTGTGGCTTTGGCTTACTTGACTGACCTAATAACATACCCAATATTCAACCTACACTACAACGAAATGTACATTGCACTCACCTATCTAGGTTTCCTATGTCTTGAGCAAGTCAAAATTATGATGACCAAATCAACACATTTTGCTTGGCTTTGTGTAGTTAATGTTAAAGTATATATTGCCTAATGTAAGGTATACACTATACTTATAAAAAAAATTATCAAATCATCAAAAAGAAGAATCAAACATGATGGATTAACTTTGTGTGTATAAAATATTCTCAAGTTCATTGCGTAGGCTACAGTATGTAGGCCCTATTTAATGTTAGGCTTAACACTAATAATATTAGGTTTAGTTATGCCTAGGCTAAGCCGAGCATAGCCAGTATTTATGGGTAGTGATGTATAGGCTCATATATTGGCAGATTACATCTGTATCTGTATCAGCCGATTTTCGGTAGAAATGTTTTGGATATATCGGTTAAACCCTATATTGGCAATATCAGCTTTACACTAGTAAATAATATATAATACAGAACATTTGTTTGCATGCCATGGTAAAATACCAGCATTAGATTCACACATGTACATTTCCCTTGTATTGTCTCAAATACAATTATACAGTACGATTTGGACTAAGCTGGTAACATAGAGCAACTTCCTGTGTGATGATATTGGGGTCATAGGATTAAGTTGGGCAACTTATTGTCTTCTCACTATGGGAAATATATATGCCAAGTATGGTAGCAATCCAACATTTTGTTCTTGAGTTATCGTGGTAACAAGCTCAGGTGTCACACACACACACATACACCCATACATACATACACACATACATACACACGCCGACTAGAGACTGAATATGTTCTGATATGCCTTCGGCATCGGAACCAAAAAGGTCTGACGAACAATCTGGACACTTTTTTTCAGACAGACTTTCCAGATAAAATTTAGCTAAAAGTGTTTTGAACTTCATGTAAGAAACACCAACAGGAGGATGTGACTGGCAAATACATCCAAAGGTACCGGTACAGTAACCAGCAAAAGCAAACAGGATAATTATTCATTAATAAGACTGACATTGTCCAGAGACAACTGTGGACAATAAAACTATCTTCACTGGTCTTTAAATAGGCTCATAGCAATCAATGGTTATATGAAGGCATTTGGAGTTAAAATGTACTGCATGAATTTGACCCACTTTGAGGCATGGGTAACAAATGTACAGTAAGCTAGTATTACAATGTAGTACTGTTACACATTTACATTTTGTGCGACTTTATATTTCTCCTGGTGTCTGTAATGGCCTATGGTGTTATGTAATTCTATAATATAATAATATGTGCTTGATGGTGTATGTCCATTAACACCCCAACAGTCCACAGACAAACCAATCTCTTACCTTAGTTCCTGCACCATTCAGTTCACTCAAATCTGTGGAGGTGATTCTGAAAGAAAAAAAAAAGAAAAAAATAAACTTATATTCTTATACCAAAGAAATGCTAAAGAAGCAATAACCCGCCACTCCCCATCCTCCTCTCCAACATCATCCTCTCAATACTGTACTTCACTTTGTGTGAGTTTTTAGCCTGTTATTGAGAATATCTACAGTTTTTAGTGACATCATTTGGCAGGAACTGAGGGCAGGGAGGTAGGGGGGCATTCACTCATGCAGCCAATTTCCCAGAAATCTGATTGGTTGACACTTCACATGTCACATGTTGCTCCAGCCTTCCATCGATATATCACTATCTGCATCATATCTTTATTGGTGTTATTTTTTCTTACAATTTCAATATATAGTGAGCAATTATACAGAAATATTCAACCACTGACTATTGGGAAATATTGTTATTTTAACCAATTATATATTATTCCTAAATGTTTTATCCATTTTGAGAAAACAATTGGGGAAAGTAATGATTTTTTTGTGTCCATCAAGAGGAAAACCTTTTGTAAAGTTTTGCTCCCCGCTATATATACCGATATATCAACAACTGACTATTGGTGGCATTGTACCTCTTTTGCCCCTTTTGTAATTTATTGTTTTCAAATACTCATATATTGTTTAGTAAAAATTACAGGTTTACATATAAAATTGTCACCAAAACAAGTCAAGCAGGTTTTCAAGCTCTCACTAATTGTGTTACAGTTGGCAAAAGGAGTATAGTTGGTTTATGTGACGACCGGTGGACTGAATGATTAAAAGATCACACTCCATACAAGTGTGTAAACTGTTTAGTGTGGGGGCACCACACATTTATCTTTGTGTATAGTGTTAAAATACAGTGTGAGAAAGAGCTCTTGATGACATGGCGCCAGACGTAGGGCTCTTCTACACTACACAATGTAAATTTGATGCCATGGGCCTAGAACCTGACAACAGTTGTCTATGATAAGTCATTTATGTTTGTCTAGAACCATCATAACAATAAGGGCAGTATTAATTTTCAATATGAAATATGGCAAACCTGTACTGTCAATGTATAAAATGCCATATTTGTTTCAAATGTTAACTGAGTTTATGTTGTTCATTCATATTCTCGAAATGATACTGGACCAAATTGTCATAGCACAAAGGAATTAGGCAGTACCATATATTATGTAGTGTACTCTATGCAGTACATATCTAATGCACCAACAATCCTACCATCAGAATGTACAGACAGAAATACTCCGCTTTAATAGTCTGTGAAATATTGATTTGCTAACAGCTTTTTTTTTCCATAACTATATACAACAAGTAAGTACAGTATGACTCAATGCAGAGTATTACCATTATATATATACAGTACATACAGTATGTTATCAGACAGTCATCTAGCCTCACTGCTAGGCCTTTAAAGCTAGAGGCAAGTTCCTCCCCAACGGAGGCCCAGTGGGCGTAGCCGCTTGAAAACACATCACCATATTAACTATGTATTAAAGCAGAAAACATTTCATAGTGGTTCCTATGCCAAAAACATGTTGGGAATAACTGTACAACTGCGAAGATACATTCTTTTCTATCATCAATGCATTAAAGCAATGAGGTATGACATTGATCTGACTTACAATTCCTTGTTTACATGCCCTTCTTCAATGATTTAAAATTAAGCCCTGTTCACTCATAAATAAGATAAATCTCACTGTCACATGAAAATGCAGATATTATCCAAAGCTCAAAACAAGCAAGGGCCAGTGGCTGTGTTGCCCCTAGTCAGCCTCAAATGACCCCTGGTTTCATTAGAATGTTTATAAACCAGGTATCACATTTATAATGAAGTGGCCCCTGGTCTTCCACACAAAATTTCTCAGTCTCAGAAAGCCAACAATTTGGGCAAAAATATATGTCACACACCCAAGCCAAATCAGCAATAGTCTAGTAATAATCATTTCCGTTATATTTGGGTAATTCACCCAGAGTAACGGATATCAGCCCTTAGGCCTACAAATTTGTAATCTAGCCCATGGCTATTTCAAAGTGGACCCTGGTTCAACCAGAATATCAATGAACCAGGACACTTTTGACAGGAAATGACCCCTGGTTCTCCAAATCTTTTTACCCATTCCTTTACCAATGGTATTATTGGGTCTATCGACTTACACATACATACTAAGTTTAAGAATTTACTTAACACATCCCACTCAAGGTATACTGTAGGCTAGCATGTATTTCTTAGTGTTTGCACTGGGTAGCAAAATCAGACTGGGGTACCCCGGACCTAAAACACTGTCGTGTGCCAATACGTGTAAGTCGTGTATGCTATAGTATAAGGGTTTCTAACGTTAGGCATGCAGTTAATTTTCTGTGATAAATTAGGCCAATCAGTATAATGAATTTTTATGCATTTTTATTAAGTGTGGGAGTGTGGCCTATCGGTAGCGTGTCCGACTGGCATTCGGGATGTCCAGGGTTCGAATCTCAAACTGGCCTCTTGTGATCTCTCCGTCGAAGCTGTGCTGCAGTTGTTGATGTTGGTTGTCCGCTTCAGGTTGTTCAGCATGGCTGTTGCACAGTGGTGATGGACAAGTTCCTCCCACCTACCCAGACTTTGAGAAAGTGGTCATGGGTATGGTATGGGGTACACTCACATCCATCGGATGGTGACGTTAAATGGCGGTCCCGGGAGCAGGATGCGGTCACACCCTGTCTTGT
>JAODFY010000008.1:72117-85041 GCA_027580055.1 Paracaudina chilensis | reverse complement strand
TGTGCTTGTTTTATCGTTAACGCAAAATAGTGTGTAAACATATATGGCACTTGCGAGTCGTGTGCCGAAACTAAGAACAATTCTCCCAATTGAACCCATGACCTCTATACGTATAACGTCCATAGGCTATCTCCGAACTAGCTTATTGCTCTTTCAGTGCAACTTTTTTAACATTCTAGCCAGTTTTTGACCTGTCAAATCTAGGCCCCTAGTTGTTTTTATCCAGAAGTCAAATGATCGAACAAATTACAGGAATTTGACGATGAATTGCAAGATTTAAATCTCTGTTTTGCATCATATTCTAAAGGTAACATTTATCTAGGGGCCTAGTGATAAATGGAAGAAATCTCTCCCTTTCATGAAGATTATTCAGGTATTTACCTACACACGGGTCATTTTGGACAGAAAACAGTTGTAGGTTTTAGACTTTCGTGGAATACGTTCCATTCGCGCGTTGTCATGGTGAAATATTACGTTGGCTAGGGGTGTTCAAACTTTGTGACTGTTCCGACTTCGCGACTACCACTATACTCTATATATTTACACATGGCCCTCTTGCCACTAAGCCTAGCCACATCATTTCTTTTAAAAATTAAAGTTAATTAAAGACCATAACATTTTACAACTAGGGCCTACGCCCAGGCCCTAGCCTAAGCAGTTAGCTAGCTGTGTCAGCAGCGACTGATAAAGAGTGACTTTGAGAGACTAACGTTAGTGACTGTGTTATAGAAGTTTGTAGGCTCTCACTGCCTCAGTCTCAAACTTTAGCCTAGGCTAGGCCTAATGCACTCTAAGTCCCCGGACAAGGTGAGTCAAAAGTACTGAGTCAACCATTGCTGTTGTATGATGCACCGCTTAGTCACTAAGGTGACATACCATCTGTGGATTTAGCCTACTGTACCTCTGAAAGAAAAATTGACACACCATTGACTTAGAAGTCATAAGTACTGTTTCCCTAAGTCGCTACTCTCACTAACCATGACTCTACCAGTGATGCACCCTGTCCGGGGGTATGAGGGTCTGTCATACAATTGACAGGTGCATAACATTAACAGTTACTAGGCCTAGCTCTTCCCCATTGAAGCTGTTCTGCAGTTGTTGTTGGGTTTTCCACTTTAGGTTGTTTATGTCAGCAGCGACTGAGGGATTTTGAGAGACCTGTGTCTGTGTTATAAATAGAAGTTTGTGGCCTCTTGGTATCAAACATCAAATGTAACAATATGGTACATGGACCAGGAATTTAGTTAAAACGTCCCTGTGACAAATTCATCTCAACCAAATGCAAATGGCCACTATTAATGCCTAGCCTACTAGTAGCATGATCCACCCACACCTAACCACTTAAACTGTTTTATTTTGAGAAAGACAAAAATGAACCTACTAACATCATCATCATAACCGCTATTGAGTTACCTTCAGTACGATGTATCACTCAAACATGACAGTCATAAAAATAGGGGAAATATTAAGGTAACCAATAACTATGCAGACTATATGGAATATTATTGAATCTGCTAGAATTAACCAGCTCAAAATGTATTCCACTGGAAAGAAAATAGTAATAAATGGTGAATTTTTAGGGTAAAATCCACACAACAAAACTTAAATGACGAAAAACGAGTTCCAATTTCGGAATGAGTGAGAAATCTGAGGTTAGTGGGTTGCTACGGTGATATGGAATAATTTGTGTGGGTGTGCAAACTTACCATGTGCAGTTAACGATAGTGCTTGGTTCTAGCCTCATTGGCTAAATATCTCTTTGAATTAAACCTGTTGGATAATCTGGACTGTGGGAATTGAACCGTGAAAACCCTGGTTAGATTGATTGACAGGCATGATAAACATTTGTTTTGTTTAACAGTGAATTGCAGTTGAATAGTTAAAGCAAACATGCCTCTGTGGACTAATCACCTAGATGGAGGACCAAGAAGGGTTAACCACGCTGCAACCTCTGTGGGGGATTTTATCTTTTCATTCGGCGGTTACTGCAGTGGAGGAGACTATTCATCAGAGAGGCCAATTGATGGATTTGCCTTCAATACCAGTAAGTATTCATACTAGCTAAGAATATATGAATTGAGTAAACTGTTTCATTTGTGAGGTAAATTTAACTGAGTGGTAAATGCCATTCGTTCTACATCATTATTTTCTATCACCCATTACAGTCCCATCCCCACATTGTAGGCAATAAGTCTGGGAACAGGGATTAGTACAGTGACCTTGCCTGCCAGTTTGCAGTATTGCCTTCACACGTTCATGGAGGGGTCTAATTAGTATACATACATAACTACCAAACTTCTAATCACTCCTGAGTGTGACATGCATGAGTGAATTATGTACCCAGACTTTCATTGGCTTTGCAAACAGTTCACACCTCCCAGAAGGACTGTGCGTTTACCTATTGGATTAGCTGTGGTTAGATGGGCACTGCCTAGGTCTACAATCAGGAATTAGTGGTCAAAAGATTATGCAATATCGGAAAATACAGACCCATTTGAATTTCCTTCTTGATATAGTCCTCCGACTTTTCAAAAGTCAGGGATGGGGGAAGTGTCAGATAAAACAATACCCAAAGGGCACTATGGTAAGTTCCTTGTTAAGGTGTATATGACAATATTTATATACATAAACATTTGGGGCCATGTGTACCGACTAAATTAAGCAGCATCTATACCATACTTGGCATTGTGAAGTGAATGTGAACATATTGTAATTTGAAGATATTCAATACAAAACATTAAAACAGCAAAAATAATTAAATGACCAAATCTCCAAGGGCTAAAAGTCAACATTATTGGGTACATACTATTACACACACTACAGTAATGCAAATTCAATGATTACATATTCATTTATGGATTATCTTGGCATCCATAGCATCAAAACAGAGCAAAAATAATTCAATGACCAAATCGCCATTGCCTAAGTGTGTCACTAAAAGTCAACATTATTGGGTATTATTGTACACAATAGCCAATGTGATTTTCAACCAGTTTGTATGACACACAGGCCAACCTAAACACATAGGTTCCTTTGTTAAAGCAAGGAACCAAGAATTAGATGCCCCCTGACCACAAAGGAACAGTGCCAACTATAAAAAGTAAATTAACTCTATGAAAATGGGGTTGGAGCAGAACATATGAATGCATAATAAAAACCCAGTGGTTTTATAGTGTTTATTCACAAAAATGAGAGGCTTTATTAGCACAATGTTGCTCTATTGTTTGTTTACTTTAGACACATTAAAGTGGACGACGCTACCTTCTTACAAAGGAGACACGGAAGTCCCCGTACATGAGGTATGGTCATTCGGTCGTCACGCACAATGATAACATATACCTCTGGGGCGGACGGAACGACATAATCGGGGCAGATCCACGGTTATTCAGTTTTGACTCAAGTAAGTGACTTAAAATTTAAATGCTTCTTTGTGAAAATTCCACCTGAATGAATCAACCCAATTTTCTTTCCAGATGAATGATTATAAGAGAATACTGAATCATATGAAATTTGAATTCATTTTTAGCTGCTGTGCAGTATTATGGACAAGGATCATACTGTTCAAGGCAGATGACCTATCATGGTCAACATGGGCTAAAATATAAAATGACATTTAAAGCATCATTTAATGAACAATAACAGCATATTACTAGCACTGCAGGGACAAATTAACAGACGTACAGTGCATGTACATCTTGTCGAACACGTGCAGAGTGCATGTATTTTTTTTTTTTAGTGTTGAGCAGTTATTGCCATTATCGGGTTTTATCTGATATTTTTCTACCCAGATCGACGTACGTAACAGTGCTTGCTTGTATTGCGGCAGTGCTTGTATTCGCCATGCTAAATTTACAGTAGTGTGTGAAAGTGACCCAAGCTATCGTTGCTTTTAAGATAACGATATTGTTTTACATGTGGTTTACAGATGAAATTTTATGGCAAATGTATGAAGTAAAATTAACTGAAAGATTAACTGTTTCTATCAGAGTGGCTACTACACTGTAGTGACATCAGTAGGATGCTTTTGGCAATACATGCAAATTTTGATGATACTGATACTGGGCTAATATTAAATGCCAGTATCAGCCGATACCAATCCAATACTGTGTACTGATAATCGGCTCAACATGATATAGTTCTGTGCATATAATATTACAGATTTTATTTTGTCAGCAACACAACTAGACTACACAGCCTAAAAAATATATTTTTAAAACTATTTTTTGTTCTGATTATTAGTTTCATTGTATTTCCCTGTGGAAAGTGCTCTAATTTTAACAATGTTTGTAAATTTTCAGTAAATTGACTTCCACAGTGAGAGTGTTAATTTAGTGCACAATTTCTACTTCACAACTAGCTTTAATGAATGTAGTAAAAAAGGAAGCCCTCTAGTTTATGGGCTTGTATTCAGTTGTGTACTACACAGTACAATGTATCCAGGCTGGTAGGAATCTCAAATAATTATCATACCTGTTAGAGAAATACTGCTGCTCTGTTGATCGTGATGTAGTATAGAGCCATACCTGAACTTTTATTAAGAGTGACCTCTGTAGGTATTTGTTTATATGGGCCTATGTGATGCAAGCAACATGATGAGAAGTAATGCTCACATAGCTTTAACATACATATTAATATTGTAATTATTTATATTAAAAAAAAATCAGAAGGACAACACATTTTCATCTATTAAAGCAAAATACTGTGAAAAGTCACTGGGGGCATTAATTATCACTCCTAATGTATCCCCTACCCACAGGACCCATGACTAGCTCTTGGGATTGTAACAATACACTGTATACTCAATACTCCACTCCATTTGTCATAAAAAATTGTAACTTTTTTTTTTAATTAATCAGATAAAATCTCATGGAATAATGTCAGTGTTACAGGAGACATACCTTCAGGGACAGATGGCCATTCAGCCTGTGTGATTGACAATGCAATGTACCTTTTCGGAGGTTTTGTGGACCCAGTAAGTATATGCAATTAATGCTATTTCCATTTTTTATCTGGTTTTAATTATAAGGTTCAGCCTAAGTGACATTTTTACAGTGCTGCTTGAAGTTGGACTATAACCTTTCCTTTGTGAAACTGACATAAATAAGAAGCAAGTTCCTATTGGTGCATACAATGAAGCACTCTGACAATTTCAGCTGTTGCTATGGAGTGCTGTTGCACTTACAGCATCACAAGAGGTCAGAGGCAATTCAGCTGAAACCTAGAAACCCATGTTGAAAACAATATCCTGCTGGGATGTTTGTTGAAAACAATATCCTGCTGGGATGTTTGTCACGGGCTGCCAGTGCAGGCTTTACAAAGTTTGATAGACACATACTATTAAATACAAAAGAGCAAATTTGTTCACATTGATTGGCTAGGATGTGACACAATGTCAAATTCCTGTCTGCTATTATTCCCTGTTGGTAACATTTGTGCTGTTGCTAACCCTGTTTCTGGCAAAAGGCAGTTTCTTTACGACCCTTACAATTGTGAGGTCAAACCCTGAGGTTGTGAAATGGTGATTTTTTCCTAGCCTTGGAAATAGCAAGGTGTTAATTCTTGTAAGGAATCTCCAAGCATCATCAGATGGAATGCAAGATTTTGAGTTTCTAAGGAAAAAACATTGCCAGAATTAGTGCTGTATCAAAATTGAAACTTTATATTCCAGAATTCAATTGTCAGATTTTATCTTGATTGCTGGTGAAGCTACTGGTAACTCACAGGAATGGTTATGATATGTAAATAAAGCACATATACTGAAATTTGAAATCCCAGAAAAACAATTCACTTGAAAACTTGAACCAAGGATTCATCCATTTTTCAAATTTGCATGTTAGGCTAGCTAACCTAGGTGTGTCACTGACAAGACCACATTTTGGGGTATTCCTTTCAAGCTGATTACTCACTAGAATATCATGTGATGTGATATGTATGGTAATGAATGAACAGAAATGAAGTTATAATGTTGACAATTTGGGTAAACATCTCAAAGCTATTGATTCTTACATTAATTTGTTTGCATTTCTTATGAAGGGACTAATAATATGGTTCTTGTATGCATTGCATTGTGTATTTTAATTATCATTTTTCTAATTTATATAATAGTAAATTATTATGAGCATGCTTTCACCAGATTTGTTGTAAATTCCCAATAATTCTTGTTTCCAAGCAATTTGTAGCCCCTACTCGACTCTTGGTACATAGTCGTGACCGAAGTATTCCATTTGATTTACAGTGATAGTATGAGTTATAGTTTTCATCATGTTACATTAAAATGTTGAAGGCATGCTTGCTTATATATTGCTTCAATTTTCAACCCGAATTCCCATTTTTGGGGGGCCACCGCCGATCAATACTACACATCATAATATAGGTCTTCTCTTTTCACTATAAACAGCTACAGATCTATTCCAACATGGTGTTCATGTTAGACCTGAGAAATAATAATTGGAGATTACTGCAGGTAGGACTACCCATTTACATCCTTGTCTCTGCTCGATGTCATGCTGAATGTGGCAGGCTGTCCTCATTCTTTTTTCTTGGTGGTGCTATTCCTGTGTCTGTGCTTTATACATACACAGTTGGTGCTTAAAGGCTTTATTTGCCCATTATTGTCTTTATAAATGATTTCCTGGGTCACCGACTTGTACATTCATATTCTCTTATAGTTTGCACTGTTGGTATATAGCAACTAAATGTTTTTTTAGTCAACATCAAGTAAAATTTATTCCATTTAAAATATTTCATAAAGAAAAGAAAATTGCTTTCAGAAATTTTGCTTGCACAATGCTACATAAATAATTTCTCTCATTCCAAATCTCTCATTTGCTCAGTCAAGGCAAAACATGATTAAATGAAAATGCTCCTGTATAATTTAATTTAAATAAGCACAGTTGAATGTTTAACTATTGAGCAGGTATGGTTTATTTGTGTTGCTACTCTAGTTCATGTTTTTAGTGGTGTAGCCACAGAGGCTGGGAGATGCACAAACATATATACACACTTATTTTGATTAAGTCCACTAAAGTTCCTGGTTACCACCACTGCATGTTTTGATATTCCCTAGTATGTACTGAGTGAAATTGGGTATTACATTTAAACAGTATATCTGGCCCATTTGCATCCTTAGGACTGAGAAAACAGTTACAAATTCTGTAACTGGATGATACAACAATGTCAAGTCATGTAATTTTTAAGTGATTGATTAAATTTAGTTGTTTGTTAGGGCTGTGATGGTGTAGCAAAAATGTAAAATCCTTCAAAATATTATAATTGCAAAAGTTTGTGAGCGTTTAACAGTTAGTCGCTATAATCACATATGTTGTAACCATAGGGGAAATCCTTTGTAAAAACATGGCCGCAGGTAATCGTTTTGCATGATAATATGTTAGCCTTCTGTATATCTCATGCTCCTAGCATTCGCCGAAAAATATTTTTAATAACATATTTTCATAAATTTTGACAGTGATTTAGTTCCATTTAAGACCTAAGATAAGTTTAATATTTCAACACAATTCATCAGCATGTAATGTTAGATAGATCCTGAAATTTTGTAGCCAGTATAACGTTATTGAGTTCTGTGCTTCAGCATTTCAATTAAAAAAAATAATAATGTCACAATCGCAAAGAACATACTCTGAAATACTTTGTTAAATTTAATATGCATTGTTTTTTTTAAGAGGATATTGAACAGGATTTAAGTATTGATGTTTGCACATGCCTATAGTACAATCTAATGTTAGGACTGTTTAGTATATCTGCATCTTGCAAGTTATGCAACAATGTGCACTTGGGAAAGAGTTTTATTACAAATTTCTGATTTAACAAATTATACATTTTGGATTCACCTGACTGTATTTTTTAGATAAACAATTGCAACATTTGATAGGAATCTAATGGATAATAATACAATTTGCTGAATGACTTATTCAATAATAGGCCTATAAGTTTTAATGCAACAAACATTTTCTATTCTATGTGTATGTGTTATTGGTGGGTTATTGTGTTGTCTTCACAATGTAGTGTTTGGCTAAATCATATAGGCTAGCTCGTAGTATGAGTCAGTAAGTAGCCTGTATCAAGGGGGTGCCTAAATTACGTTTGTTAGTCATTACCAAAAGAAGGATAAAAAAAGTCTGGCTTGAAAATTCTGGGATAAATCACAAGCAGCTTTTTACGAAACGTTTATTTCAAATGCGACAGTTTAAGCTAATGATCGCTACATGGTCATAGCCCTATGTTTTTGCAGCATTTGTTTCATTTACAAATCCTGTCAGCAGTTGCCATCATCACCATGGTAACTTCCAATTAGGCATTCAGGTATTGCCAGCATGATGACAAGTGACGAAGTCTCTGCCACTAGCAAAAACATGCTTCATCCTGCTTCTGCATATTATGTTGTGTAATGCCCATGGTGTTAAACATTTAGGCTATCAAGGCATCATTAGTATTGGATTAAATTAAAATTTTGTTGTGAAACCTGTCATTTCTAATAATGTAGGGATGTTAAGATGAATATGATATATAAACATCATATATGTTAATTTATATTTATACCTAAATGATTAAATGCATACCCCATTCATTCTAATAGAAGCACACTGCACAAAGACAAACATAAAACCTTGTGAGTTTATTACAATTACTGATTCGCAAATCAAGTACATTCAAGTATGTTATTAACAGAGTTTAAATATATGCTTGAAAACCCTGAAAATGCTTGAATTTGAATGATAAATCAGAAAGTTGACAAAACTGCATCTGTGCTGCTATAAGGACATGAGCTGATATTAGGAAAAATATCACATTTTGGTTTAGGTGGTCATAATCAGCCAGATCGGGCCCTGGGGACAATGAAAGTCAGAATACATTTATCCTATAGTTCCTCAGTCCGCCTAAATTGACCCCCTGGCTGTAATCCCCCAGGGCTCATAGTCCCCTGCCTCTTGTGAGGCTTGGGCATAATGTAATCCATGTGCTGGTAATCTATTAAATTTTCTGATTCTTTTCATTAATAGAGAAATAGTGAGGTGGTCCCTCATTGGAGAGATTTCCACACAGCGACTACGGTGGGCCCTCAGATGGTGGTGTTCGGTGGTCGCTCTGACCAATCTGGCAGGTGGTACACGGAGCAGGAATTTTATTGCAATAAAGTCTGGATCTTTGACACCAGGAACCAGCAGTGGACACAGCCGGCCTGTACAGGGGAAGCTCCTGAAGGGAGGCGGAGTCACTCAGCATGTAAGTGTTCTTGCAAATTCATGTAAATCTTTTCCAAGGGAAAATGTTCCACAGAAGTTGTCGGCAGGTTCTGAACGTCAATTTAGTATAAGATATGTTACTGCTGTTTCAATATTTTTGAGTAGCATCTGAATATTTTGTCCATTTTACACCCTGAACCCAAACAAGTAAAAAATCTTCATTTCAATGTTGGGATTCCAGTACTTTTTTTTCAGAACTGTGTATTGACATGCCGGACAGGTACCCAGTACGAACAATACAACTTCACATATTTACATATTCACAACAAAGCAAGGAACCTCACGTGTGTGTGCACTCTGGTTATAAAAAAATGTTTGGAATTTTGTTTTGGAAACAAATGTAAACAATGTAAACAACTTGAAGCATTCGTCAACAGTGGGGTAATAATTGTCTGCTGCTGGAGAAGTTGGGTTAAGAGGACATAAAATGTGTACTTTTTTTCATGGTGAGTATAAACAATATTGCCACCTAACAATAAATCAAAGTCCGACAACACCATTTTTTGGTTACGACGCCGAAGGCCGAGTAACATTTGCAATCATGTTGGCGTGTGTATGTGTGTTTGTGTGTGATGTGATGATATGTGTGTGATATGATGATATCCTAAACACGATATCTGAACTCTCGCATGTTGGATCATTGTCATATGTTACAAGTGAATGCCCCACGATGAGTAGATGTGCCCTATTGGTTTTGTTCTACATGATATGAATATTAAATATGGGCGGGGCTTAAAGTAAAATATTTAAAGTATCAATATCTTTACAACGGCATGTCTGATCTGCTTTATACTTGGTATGGTGATGTAAGTTGAGGAGTGGTTCATTGTCATATGACAATGATTAGTAGATGTATACCCTATTGTTTTTTGTCCATGACAAGAACATAAAATTCTGAAAATGTCAATATTTTTAAAACTATGTATGATCCCCTTCATACTTGGTATTGTGATGTTTAGTTGATGAGTGGTACCATTGTCCCAGGACAATAAAATTTAATATAATTAATATTCATGAGTGCAACTGTATGTTAGATTCTTAATTAAAATTTTCTAACTTAAGGTTAATTAACTCTCTTCAATGGCATCGGAACCACTGAACCTTTTGGTTTTCTGGTTAAATAAAAAGTGTAAATATGTCTGTAATAAGACTTTTTGTAATTCATATTTATAGAGAAATTGGACTAAATATGTAAAAATCCAAATCCAAAGGAACGTACACGTAGGTGCCCAAAAATTTGGTATTCCAGTGTATACATTTTCATAGGATAGGTAAACTAATGGAGGGATACATTTATATTTAGATGCCAGTCATTTCACTACAAAAGTAATTCAATATAAATGTCAGGACCACCATTTATGTGTCTTCATGTGAGAACATGTTGTACAAATGACAAATGTTATTTTTACAGAGTAAAGTTAATTTCTAAGAAAATTGTTTTTAATGTAAAATATTTTAATGTAAAATATATGAAACAATATGGAAGGATATATTTAAACCCAACCCTCATCTTCAGAGAAGTACCCATGGGCTTTGCCCCAACCCAAAGTTTCTAGTGATGTAGAGGTCACCAATTGAGGGTCAAAGATGTATGAGTGTGTCTGACTTACCCACAATTTTCTTTTGTAACTTAACTTTCCGCTGCCTGCTTTAGGTGCCTAAATACTGTTAACCTGGTTAGCTATGATATTACAGCCAGCTCAAAGAAAAAGTAAAGACGAAACTGCAATGCGAAACAAGACGCTTTAACTCGCGAAGATTTAAAAAAAAGTAAAGTTGAAACAACTACTCGCAACCACTACTCGTAATGTTCTACGTTAACATTCCAAACACATATAACTTATAAAGATAAACTCACCAGAATATTTATGCTTGACATAACTCAGTTCCTGGTTTGTATGCGGGTTCAACCAATCGCATATATTTCCTGGGAAGGTATGTAAAATTCATATTGGGTATAGACCTTTCAATGATCTATAAATACCCAGCAGTGTAGTATAGGGAGAAAATATTTTCAGAGGGCAATTACCTTAAATGCAATTTACATATGTATTTTGGGGTTGCCCACCATTATCTAGGAGGTGCCTCCCCTCCCCAAGTACATCGAACCAACTATTTAATAATCATTTGAAAATGTTAAATTTTCAGCTGTTCATACATCTGTACATGTCCTGTCCTCTCAAATTCCCACCCTTATAGGTATAGGCACGTATACAAGATCCTTAAAGGTATACAATTATGGCCCCAAGGGAAATTTGACAAACATCTCAATGATTGGTCGAAGCGCCATACATAACAAATGAGTTGTTTGCCTTTAACCCCATAGGAAATCTGCTTAACAGTAATACAATCTTACGTTTCAGTTCACATCCCAAATCTGGTTTCAGTTGTAATAGTTATCCTAATTGCCGATAAATTAAGCTGCTCAGAACCGGATGCAATATGTTGTGCAACAATGTTACAATAAATTATTATAATGTCCAGTTGATCTTGTAGGCGTCTACGACCCCAGACAGGCTCATCTGTTGGATAATTCAATGTACATCCCTGTATGTAATGCAGCTACAATTGCGAGTCACCATGTTTACTTGCACAAATCATGACTCTGAAACCTCGTTGCACATTTAAACACCTCTGTTTAAATCAGCTCTGTTTTCAACAGTTTTGTTAAAGGGGAAGTTCAAGATAAAACCAAGTCTATGTATGAGTTATATCCTTCTCCATCCCCCGTGTTTTTCAAACGGACAAAACAATATTGAAATGAAATGCTCGATTTGAAGAGTTGCGATTTGGTATACACTCAGATGACACCAAATCACTCCAAACAGATGACAAGAACGAACGAGGAAGAGGTTCGTAATCCGTGGACCATATACATTACGCCAATATTGATTAGCGCTGTGTAAACTACATATTATAGGTATATAGACTGATGTTATAGGTATGTACTACCGCTCAGCTGATTTCAAACAGATGTTTGGAGGAGTACAGCTCATCTGACAATACAAAATGGGCGCTTTTAAAAACAAAAGTTCTGTTCAGCATTTTCAATTTAATAATTTTGTGTTAGTTTGATTACATTCAAAGCATGTATAGACATGTATGATGTTTTATATTCATATTGTGGCAACTCTTTTATTTACAATTGTGAGTACATTTGGATTTTTGTTTTGTTTTGAGTAGTCCCAAATGCCGGCTGTTTGGTTCTTGATTAATTTTAACACCCGAATCGGCGATTGTCGAGTCATTTTGTTGGGGGTAAAATAACCAAATATATTTCAGGACCGAACTAAAGCGGGCAAGGAGGCTGCACCCCATGGCCCATGGAAAAATACACCCACACAATCATTGCTCGAAAGCACCAGTCCAAATAAAGTAAATGTTAAGTCGGATTAATTTTCTAAGTCATAGATCGCAAAGTAAATTAGCAACTACTTGTTGTGGAATAAATCACCTCATATGCAGTGGTTATATTCTCATTAGCTTGCACCCTATTATGTTTCACTCTGTCAGATAACACGAATGATTCGAGTCAACATATTATCGAGTGTTTAGTTTTTATCAATTGATCGTGCATAAATAATCCAGCATAGCTGCAAACTCAACACTTTTAAGTTCTCGCAAGTATCATTAGTCCGGCTATCTAGAAGTCATTTTTAGCAAA
>JAODFY010000008.1:55063-72017 GCA_027580055.1 Paracaudina chilensis | reverse complement strand
GGAGAGTCATCTTTTGCATGAAAAGTTACACATTATTCCTCTGCTATGCCTGTTACATGCAAGGAAAATTGCAATTGACAATTGCTGACTAGGCAAAGCACTACACCCACAGTCCCAAACCACCTCTCAAGACAACCCCCTGGGACTCTTGTCCCACCCCAGTATAAACTGCAGCCAAGTGCCCACCCATATGACCAACCCAGGACCAAACTCCCACCACCTCCCAGACCCACACCATAGGTAACATAAGTAACACCAGACCACCAAAATAGAACACATCCATAGCATCACCAGTGGGCACAAGGCCTGGAGGATCTTTCCTCCCAAAATTTTTTTTTGTTGTGACCACTATGTGCCACAAAATATTTTATGATATGATTTTTTTTTGCTCTACCTACTTTGAAAACTTGTTAAAACTTGGGTTCAATTCTCCTAGACTCTCACATCAGACCCCATCCCAACACCCACCAACCCTCTCAAACTTAACTTAAACTCTAATTTTCATCAGTGCTTTACATGGATCAACATAATATGTACTACATGTCTAACAGGGCTTTTTACTAGTAAATTAGTACTATAATTCCTTACACTGTACCCTGTGTGTGATTTATCATTTGTTCTAAGCATTTGTGGAAGTCAGTAAATGACAGTAAAGACAGTAATTTTCAGTTGGAAAGCAATCAATTTATGCACAAAAGTGTTTTGACCACTTTTAGGCAGTCGAAACATCCTGGTTTAAACCAGGTGGTTTTAACCTCCCCGGTTAAACCGATCAACCCTGCAAGAGAAAAATGCAATGACAAAGAAGTCTGGCATCAATGCAACAAGACTGTCTCTCTATGGCAGAGTACCATGCTCCTGACAGGGGTGAAATGCTTGCATACGATAGCAGAGGGTCACGCTCTGATGGGTGAAATGCTTACATACGATAGCAGTGCCACGCTCCTGACGGGGGAAATGCTTGTATACCACAAAATAAATGTTTTAGCATCCAATCATTACTCCAATTAGCCAATTCCAATCCAATTTATGTTTCACACAACCACAGTCAAGTCCACTGAAAAGGTAACATGCCATGCCAAATTGTCTGCAGAGAATAGACCATTTGGCACCACAACAAGACAAACCTATCTACCAGAAAATATTAACTGAGAATAAAAAACAAGTGGTCTCCTTATCAGTAGTTTTTCTTGTGATAGGACTGATATTCACTTTATATTAAGGGCTATGGACTCTCATTCAAAACTTATTTCACGACCCTACCCTTCAAAGAAGTTAGTACTGGTATCCAGCATTCATGAGCTACGACCTCTATTAATGTATGTACCTATCAGCTAGGTTGATGTTAGCGAGGTGATGTTAGCCAGTTCAAGATTGTGCAATGGATTGTAGGCAATCATAAAGGGTTTAGGTTTAAAAATAGCTGTTTCTGGTAGAATAAGACATGTTCAGGAAGAAATTAATCAAACAGAAATCCAAACAGTTTACCCCTTATTCTCATTCTTATTTTTCTTAGCAAACTAGGCTGATTCAACAATTTTATTGTTTTTTTTTCCTGCATGCACCCAAATTATCGCTGTTGGTTTCACTCAATCACAACAATAAAGCACATTTGTGTGAATTTGAACTGTGAACTGACTTGTTATAGTAATTTGGTAATTCCAATAGTTTATTTCAGGGCAAGAAGGTTTTCAATAAATAACAATTTTCAACACTGCCATTTGTCTTCTCTAGAGGAATAGTTTTTGTTTTCTGAGAAGTTCTTTACTTTGAATGTGTGTAGAATGAACTAAAATTATGTATATCATATGGTGCTGAACAACATTTTGTGTTATGAAAATTCCCAAACTTTTCTGAAAGTAAAATCATGGCATATTTTCCCTACAATACCCATAAGCAAATACAAACAAACACTTGATTTTAACTTACTTTCATCAAGCCTCTCCGAATCCACCACCAAATTCCACGACGGAGGGAACTCTAGATGCTGAAAGGCTGCAGTAAGACGATTGTCGAGGGTGGATATATCCTCCGCCTGCAAATCAAAGTGCTCCGACTTAATTGCTAGAGGATTATCTAAAGAATCTGGATCCCACACACTGCTCGCGAGGAACTGGGCAAGATAAAACGTTGAGTC
The DNA here is from genome assembly GCA_027580055.1 of Paracaudina chilensis. Taxonomy (NCBI): domain Eukaryota; kingdom Metazoa; phylum Echinodermata; class Holothuroidea; order Molpadida; family Caudinidae; genus Paracaudina; species Paracaudina chilensis. The sequence goes on along the minus strand of JAODFY010000008.1, from coordinate 69,880 downwards.
CGGGGAGAAGACAAAATTAGACTTAGCGAGGATGCGCACGTCTGACAAACTGGGTTGAAGGGCGCAAACGGCGAGGTGGGCATCTTCAAAGCGATCGTGGCCTGTAAGTAGAAGTCAGATCATAAATTATATGGAAGTGGAAGACGATGCCTGTGATTGACTTAATGGACTTGTAACAAAATAGTTGTCATTGTTGATAAGTCAAAGATACTGAGAGCACCACTTAAAATATGGGGAAGAAAAACACATAGAATAAAAACAATGACCAGGAACCTTAAAGAGGGAATCAGAATTTATTATATTGACATTTGATCTTCTAAACATTAAATGGACATTGTTAAGTTCTGTTAAAAGTATACAGGGAAGGGTGCCACCATAGGGGAAATCCCTTGTAAAAATGATATGGCAGGAGGTGAAGATGTCCATATGTTAGCCTATATCTCATGCTCCTAGCATTCGCCGTAACTATTTTTAATAACAGACAGTAAAATATTTTCATAAATTAGGTGTTGATTGTGGTTTAGTTACACTTAAGTTAAAATTTTACAAGCGTCCACACGGGCTCTTGATCCCCCTCGCTGGGTTTGATCTCAGTTGCGTTCTCAATTAGTGTGAACAAGGCCTTTGTCATCCCTAATCTTTACTTCCTTCGATCCCTTTCATGTTCCCTGAACCTTCCCATGTCCCCCCCATCTTGTCTGTAACTTTTCTGTACTGCATCCATATGTACCTAAATGTTGTTGTTGTCAGTTTGCCTTTGATAAACCTGCTAGGATCGAAACGTCAGCTCCACCCACTTTATTACAAAAGTAATGTTTGCTAGAAATATGATATTGCCTCTCAGTCTTGTAATGATAGCCTGTACATTTGGCTAATGTTATTGGTACATGTGGGTAGCTGAGTCAGACTATCAGTAGAGTGTCTTATGATTTCTCTGTTGCGGCTGTAATTCAGGGATGGGATGAGATTTGGCATAGCTGCTATACAATACTGATCAGATAATTGCCTCCACCTTCCAAACTTTTCGCAATGGACAGGCTAATCCAACTATTTAAATGGATGAAAGTATAAGACAAATTGGCCAATGAAATGACACTCTTAATGTTATGATCTGGACATGCATGGCCAAAGTTTAAATTAAAACAAACAAAACTGATTAATATTTTTTTGTCATTCCTCATTACACACATACACACCTACTACTGTCTGTGTTGTATGCACACCAACTGGACTGCACAGGTTTCCAATGACTGCCTACCATCACAACATGCATTCTTCCTACAGGATCATGACTGAAAGCTGCCATATGTCACTATTCCATGCCATGTGTTGTATTGATTTTCAATATGTTAAATCAATATTTTACAATTTAAGGAAAGTCAAACCTATTGCATTATTTTAGTATTGGAATATGCCTTAACCCTTCCATAGTAAGATAATCAGCTCACCTGGAGCTTCAGGCAAGGAAAAAGGTTTGCATTTCTGGTTCAGAAATAACAAAAAAACAAATTGGATGAAAACTACTAAACGTGATATCCTCCAATTAAATTACGCAAACAAGTGTCAATAAAGACAGTGAGATTCTACACAGCTGCAAAATCATGGCCTGAGTTTCTTCGATTTAATTCCTCAATTATCTCAATCTATTTAGTGTATCAGATAATTATGTTGACAAAAATATGATGGGTATGCAAAGGTGAGAATAGTTGGCATTTGTTTCCCTTTTTCATTCAGTACATGATTTCTCCTTAAGGTATCATCAATCTCTATAAGGTATCATCAATCTCTGTAAGGTATCATCAATCTCTATAAGGTATCATCAATCTCTGTAAGGTATCATCATTCTCTCTAAGGTATCAAAATCTGTATTAGAGACATCATCTGTCCCAATGACCAGAATGGATATTATTATACATCCAGAGTGAAATGACTATGTGAAAAGTCGTGCAACCATGCAAGACCAGAAAAAGCAAGTTTTTGGTTCCAGTATATGCATGCGCAAATCTACTGTAGTGCCATGATTAAGTGTTAGCAACAGTGAACGTCTGCACCGTACAGCACATAGATTAAAATCATTTTGTACATTTGTTGAATCAACTTAGTTTGCTAATAAGAATCAGAAGAAAGGGAAACAGTTTGGATTTTCCTTCTGTAGCATGTAAATAACATGCAATAATTCCCTGATTCTTTGATTTCTTACTAAACATGTCTCCTATCATATACGACAATGTTTTAATGTGCAATTAAGATGTGTAGGCCTGCCTTGTTTGTACCCTTTTGATTACTCACAATTTGTTGGACCCCACACTAGTGAACAGACGGCTAATTAGCAGTGTACCATACAAAGTATACAGTAGATTGTGATTCATCTATGTTTTATTGCATCATTCCTTTTGGTATAGCTCTGTGAGGGTTTGACATGACAGAGTGACATCATTTACTATTGGCGAGTGACATCATTTATGAGTGTCTGATGACAGACACTCTGCATTAACTTGGCACATCATGACAACTTCCTATTGAGTTAAATATTAAAAGTGGCTATGAGTAAAGAATCCACATTGTTCATCCACATTAAGAATGGACAAAGATATCCAAATCCCTCGCTAGAAATATAATTGCTCGTGTAAATGGTTAATGTTAATCATATCATCATGTGCACTGAACTTCATATGAGATATAAAAGGTATGAACAGAAAATCAAAATAACCTTTACTACAATCATTGTCCTACTTTGAAAGCGTTTGTGGGTGTGGGGGGTGGGGGGGGTAGCATGTCGCATCCATGAAACTGGGTCCAGGACATCAGATATAATATACACATAATTATACAGCGCCTTTCCCCGAAGGCTCAAAACACCTTACACAAAAAAAACATGGGGGCAATTGCTGAAAAGGAATAATCTCCATAACTGATATGGTGTCTTGGGGTAGGTGAGGGGGTGCAGCAAAGATTCACCTTCTCAGCTCAGGTCTAGGCTGGTTATAATGAAGGAATTCAGCAAGAAATATCACCATGCATAACTTTGAATAGCACAAGCAAGATTTTAAAATGTACACAAACCCTCACTGGAAGCCAGTGGTTTTTTAAGGGTTGAAAGTGGAATCAGGAAGGCCAGTCAGAAGAAGTGTGTTACAAATATCGATCCTGTCTTTGCAGCCTCATCACTTATATATAAGGGCGGATGTTCCCCATGATACCTAACATACATCATGGCTGAAGAACACATTTCCTTGATTTGAAGAAACCATAGTGTTAAAAGTGTCAAAAATTACTCCCAAGATTCCGACCACTTTGGGAGGGGGGGGGTATAGTGTACGCTGGCAAAATTTTAAAAATTTCCATCACCGACACACACACATACTCTCTGATTTGGTGTCTAAGGGACTTAACATCTTTTAATATTGAAAGATAACAACCATTCCCAATATGAAATTAAAAATTTATTGGAAATATCTGATTCAATGAGAGTGCATTTGATTACAACCTTGTGGATAGCAATGCAGTACAATTAAGACTTTACATTAAACTGAAATCAATGCATGGATAAAATTAGAATAACATACCTACCCTCTTTATTCTTCTTTCAACAAATACCTTGAATAATATTCCAACATATGTATCAGACACTTCAAATTCAAGTTCAATAAAAAATGACTTGCACAATGTCCAAGAATAGTTTTGTAGCATCTGTTCTATACTAAATACACTGTAGTTACTGACCACCCTACGGACTATAAATAGACAACTGAATCACACACATGTATTGTGATGTGAAGGTGTGAACCACTAAAAATGACAAAAGTCATTATTTCACTCAGTGCCAGCCACTGGATTGTGTGGTGAAAGGTTTCTTCCCACACATAGTGAAACTAAACAGAGTGAACTTACAGTTACAGCCAAACTTGTAACTTCATACTCTGCATGCATACACCCACACAGTGACGGACGCTTGAGGCTTTACAGATGTTTCAGGCAACGGCATGAAACATCTGTAAAGCCTCAAGCGTCCGTCATGACAGAGAATGAACCTTCTGTAGCTAGGACATTAATTTACTTCTGGGATGATGTCTCCATCACCAACTTATACATGCATATGTGCCACATGTTACAAAGAACTTGGTAGAATAATACTGAATGTAATTATACAACTGCAATTATAAGTGATTAAACTATATATGCCATCTCACAAAACCCACTTCATGGGGTAGAGGGTAATATTGTGGGGGAGGGGGTCATATTGTAGTGCAGTGGGTAGTCAGTGTGCAGTGCCATATAATTACAGATCTTCAATGTTAAGGTGTATACTACCTATTGAACCTCTATTATTCAATGCACAAATGGATAGCTCTGAAACAGTCACAACTTATTTTAAAGGGGGCTGTACCATCATGTGTGTTTAATAATTGTAATTGTAGGCCTCCCAAGATAATTACCTATTTCTTCTAGGCAATCCTGCCTTTCTCACTTTTAAAAGTATGATTCATGCCTCAATTCATACAAATTAAATGGCAGCCTAGATTCTCTATCAAGCAACAAATTTCTGGTGGCAATTTAGAAAACAATTTAACAGGCACCCGCTGTGCTACGGGTCTACCCAACTGTGAAAAGTATGAACAATTATTTACCCACATGTAGGTGTCTATTACAATTTCTCTTAATACATTCTGATTTGCCAAGAAATACATTTTATACAAAGGGTATTCAATTTCTTATTACCAATTAAAATCAACCTTGGGAGACAATTATACCATAATATATTGTCACATTTTGGGGGCAGGGGGCAGGGGTTGACTACAATATGCACCACCCTCAGAAAATTATATTTTAATTATATTGTTTCATCTTGTAAAATAAGGCTTCCCTTCCTATTGAGCATGAAAAACATTACTATTGAAAGAAGAGATGAACTGGGTTGAACCTCATTTATCTTCAGATGAAAAATTCCACAACAGGATAAATATACATTGAATACATCTTTATTTTACTACAAAGGTTTAAAGCTGGGGTTGCAAGTAGCAAATTCACATGAGTTTCTGATGACACTGAGAACTCACAGATTACTAATGTAATGAACATGTTTAGTAAACTTTCTCATTGAGGTGTTTATAGATGCATTTTAAGTCATTACAACCAGAGATGTGTTCATTCATAGTTTCAAAAGTGTTCAACTGAGCCAATTGAAATCTCACTTTTTGGTAGGTTTGGCTACTACAACCCCACCTTTAAACTGCAAACCTTTTTTTTTATAAAGAGAGAGGCCAAATAAGGTATGGTGTGTGATATTTTAGTAAATGTTATGACCTGTAGAATTTATGGAGACAAATGAGGGGTGTCCTCCACCTCCCTCCCCCTATAACTTCCTAGCCTGCTAGCCACATTAATGAGACAAAAGTATTATGTTTCAATTTTTTTTGTTGGTCTATGATTTGCTATTTAAAATTCATGGAAATACTATCATCATATTATAAACTGTTTATAATACAAATGTTTTTTTTTTTTAGTTAACAACCATAGTTAACTCAATGACATCACATTACAGCTCAATAACAGTAATTTATGCAGCAATTCATTGTTCAACACAATGCAGAAATATATATATATATGTTTAAAATAGATTGAAAACAGTTGCCTAGTTTACAATGTAAGTCATTCATCTCATCTCATTCAATATTAACCTTATCACTTCAAAACAAATGTATACAAATCAATCTATAGTTGTTCAATCGCTTCCTAATTGTTGGCTTTTTTGTTGTAACAACTGCCATATGTGAGTCATCAGAAATAAATAGGTTATTAGTCCCTGTTTTATTATAGACCAAAATATTTTGTGGTTGCCAGGGCAACCATCTCCTCCTGGAACTACCCTTTGTTGGGTGTATTTTGCATACAGAACAATAATTAAAGTGTTGGTATATACAGTATATGTATATATGTAATCATATATATATATAATGATGATAATAATAAATGAGATTTATATAGTGCCAAACGAGGAAAAAAGTAACAATTAACAATTGAAGGAACTAGTAAAGAAATGAGTCTTAAGGTAACTTAAGATAAGTACTCAGTGCAGAGCAAGCACCAATATGTTCTGGTAGCTCATTCCACAGAAAAGGTACACAGTAGAAGCTGGCAGATCGTATAGCCTACTTACCACCATATTTTGCAGAAGTCCTATTTTAGTAAGATGGGACAGGTAATTAGTAAAGTGTGGTAAATACGTATAACAAGGCAGCCTCATATACATGTGTGACAACTCCTTTGAATATACTCTGTATTTCCTCTCTGAATACACCGTGTATTGCCTTAACTATACATATATAACGGAAATTCCATGAGGTCATGTACAGTAAGGTCAACCATCAAAATAGGCCATGTTCAACCACCGAAATAGGAAGTTATTAAGCTTCATATTTCATCCATGTCTCTTTCATGGAGGGTTAAATAGATCAAACTAGCCTGAAACAAATGTTCCAAGTGTTCTACACATATCATATTATACAAAGTTACATATAGGAATCAGATTTTACGACATTCAACAATAATTCTAACACAAAACAGCTTTTAGAAACTCATTCCCTTATTCTGCATGGGGTAACAAGGATTCATATCCCAGAGTGCTCTATTTAACCAGGAATCAGCCAAATAAAATCTTCCAAAATGTATTTTTGTTGGCAACACAGCTAGGCTACCTGAGCTAACACACAAATTCATAAAATCTAACAAGTTCAACCAATTTTCTTGAAAAACTTCTCAAAGGAAGGGAAGAACTTGAAAATTCTACAGATGAATTGTTAGCCCCTGAAAACATCTTCCAAAGAAACGTTGCTGGAAGGAATGCATGGTTCTGCTTAAACCAGATAAATTTGGCCAGATACTGGAATCACATACAAAATGGTCCCAAGGATCACATAGGACCTGGCCATCCCTGCTGTACTAGAAGTCTGCCAAATGCTAAATCATGGTTATATGAGATCAGTAAGAGTAAGCTCTACAGTATAAAATAAAAAATCAAATGGATGTTTAATTCAAGTTTTTCAGGGATCAATGATTTTGCTGTGATTTAGGTTTTCAGGGTGTTTTTGTTTCTATACATCATAACCATTTGAGTTGTCAGTAACCATAATATTCTACTTTTTTCTTATGCATATTTGTTTATATTATGGAAACTAATTTTTTCACACAGTTGAAAAATACAACCATTTTTTTTTCCCTGGAATGAATATCAATTTCAGTTCATGTAATACCAATGCAGTGTGCTCCTTTAAGAGAGGAGAGGATTGAAAGGCTTATCTAGATTAAAAGCATATAAACAGGAAGTATTCAGTTATAAAACCAGATTAAAACATCTAATTTAATTGAGCTTTCTTGAGAGAGGGTACACAGATATTTGAGGGCAGTATTATGAAATGGATCACAAGAAGTGAAAGTTTAAGGAATCATTCATTTCCTTTGCATTCTAATATTGACTTTTCAAATTAAATTTGTAGACAAAGGATAAAATTTATAACTTTATAAAAAAAAGTCAAAGGTTGTAAATTAATGTACAGTACATTATTAGCTTGCAAATCACTCCTTAGTGCTCTGCAAAGAGATTCCTGGAGCCCAAATATGACCAGTTGTGGGAGGGACAAATGACTCCTATGGAGTGTTCTCTTTTCTCCCTGAGATCAATACCAGAACATCAGCGCCAGCAGCCATGTAACAAATTATGACATCATGAATGTCATGAGGCGTCTCTTTACAAGTGTTTTTTCTCTTGTTGCCAGTTATAAATCAAGCTCTCATGCTATAATCTCATGCTATAAAATTGGCATGTATGCAGCACAACCCACATACATGATGTAAACAGATAGGCATCAAACAGTTTACCATCATTTGAATGAAATACATGCAATCAAACCATTTAAATATATAAATATTTTTGTTTTTGTTATACTTTTGGTTATTTTTTGGACAAAAATGATTTGCTCATCACAATATTGAAGGACTACTAATCGTCCCACAATATCACATCAACCAGAATTTTATTTTAAACAAAAACATTTTAAACATATGAAGAACTGGGCTATAATTATGACTAATTGGTCCACAAATTCACAAAATATTGCTTGCCTCTCTCTAGTTGTCCCCTGAATTGTCCGATGCTACTATATTGTGTACAGTATATGCTGGAAGAAACCTGCGAACCCTGGTTAGAATGGTGTTACATGACCGGCCGTTATTCTGAAACAAACAGTGAGTACGCTGTTTGACTTGCTGAAATCATTTTGTAAAAAATACAGGGTTTTTCATCAATTTGGGGAGTGTAGAATTGCCGATCCCTTTGGTCTACTAAATTTAGATTCCTAACTGTTTATTCACCAGTAAATGTCACCTAAGTGCAGTTTTAATCCTCAATTAGTACCTTTACATATATACTGCAGATTCATATTTATATGCCTGATATATTGATTGGGAACACCATGTCTCTGGAAGATCTTTAAAATGTTCTCTCTAACAATTTGCCAAAAGTTTTCCCTTCTTTACATTAAGTGCTCCTCAAATTAATTCCTTGACAACAAATCTATGACCTGTTGTGGGAGGGACAAATGACTCCTATGGGGTGTTCTCTATTCCTTGAGATCAATATCTGTGTAATCAGCGCCCGCAGCCATGTAACAACTTATGACGTCAGGAGGCCATCCTTGTACAAGTGTTTTTTCCTTCCGCAAGTTCCCACCAGAGTATCCATCTCCCATGCTAAGAAGTAGAGTTCTGTCCCAGTGTCTTCCAGCCAACCAAGAATATCTATGCTACATACAACATATAGTTGTAGTCAGCATGGAGTTTTCCTTGTGAATTTCATTGCACCTCATATTACATATATACCTAACAGCTATCAATGTTCAAGTATTGAAACAGAAATAGCTGGGGGTTTAGTCTTAACAATTAAACATTTTTGGGGAAACCTTAATATATTGAAAAGTTGCATAAATGAATTACTTTTCTCTGAAATGTATCCTAGAGGTACATTTATTCATCAGAGGCTAAAACCTGTGAATCGACACTTGAACGGCTCCACCTCAAAAGAATAAGGAGGCAATTGACAGAATGGTTTGCGGTAGCTAAACCAAAACAGCCAATATTTTGTTTTCTAGACCTATCAGGCAATTCCAGATATTATTATGAGAACCAAAGTGGAAATTATAGGAGCAATATGCCTCCAGTCAATTTTGTAGAGTTGAATGACATTTGAGGTAGCTGTGTGTGTGTGTGAAGTGGAATAATTAAGGGATGGGGTGGTAGCTCTACAAATAAATCCCAGCCAAGCAAAATTATTTATGAAAAACAAAGATATACCACCTGCCATTTTATAATATTATAACTAATTAATTTTTTTTGTAATGCTCTGTCTCTGTCTTTTTTTATTATAGACATTTTTTTTTAAATTTATTTGTTATTGTACGTTTTACAATTTTGTGATTAAAGAATTATATAAAGTATTCACAACTAAACTCTTTTGTAGTTTTGTGATACACAATACGAGATTAGAAAGAAAAAAGAAACACATGTAACATTACGTTCACGGGAATATCGCCTTACCTGGCACAATAGCTTCTAATGTTCGGTAGTCTTTCCGGTTAGCTGAAGTCACGTGCCTTGCAGTGAGTCCCCAGAAGACGATGTAAAACTCCACATTATCGGTTGGCAGCACGCTGTTCTCACCAAAGGTTATCTCCAGAGTAGCGCCACCCTTTTGAATTAAAGAGAATAATTATAAATACACAGAGGGTGAGAAATTTCACTGGTTACAGCATAAATCCTGATGCAATTCAATACCAGTTTCAACATTGTGCAACATAGAGCTCACTGCATTGTCTGTGGTTCTCACCTTTTTAACACTTTCCTATAGTTAGCCTACATTTAGCCTAGGTCAAATATCTTCACACCATAGCTATTTGACTACCATTCTGTGGTCATGTAACACCTCAAAGTGAAAATATGGTCCACACTACAATTTTTTACTGTCATACAAAATTACAATATGAAACAACACTAGGGAATTGCTTTGACATTTAAGTTCAGAATTAAACTAGCAATATTTGAAACATTTATTTTGCTGTTTAAGCTGCTGACAACTAATTCTGACTATACCTAGGTGTGTCCCCAATAATTCCTTGTGCCATTTTCTCTTGGTACAGCATAAGGAAACAAGGTTTTGGTAATGCAATGTCAAGTCAGAAAATTAGTTGTAGATCTCAAACCCATTCAAAAACAGGTTAAATTTACATTTTAAAATATTTTTCCAAGGTTGAAGACGTTGTGTTCATTTGTAAGCATAAGGTATCTGAAACATTTGGCTTAACAACATGAGAAACACCACTATTGTTATTGCCATAGAGACATTAATATATATGTCTTTAATGAATTTTCTTGTGTGCACAGTAACATAGTATATATATACACCTAATCCAACTCGAAGTAACATCGTACATGAGACTACTAGATTTGTTGTAGATTTGTTGTCTGGAGAAGTAATATCGTGCATTATTCATTCTTGAGGATTGGGTGACATAAAGGGCTATACTGTGTAATCGTGTGCACAGTTCGCTGTTGTGCTACCCCCCCCCCACTCATTGATTTACCCACCCCCTCATTGATTTAAGTATTCCTGGATATGCCAATGCATTAAAAAGAGACTATCTACATAGCAATGTGCCGCCAAACATTCACATGTCTGCAAACATTCACATGTCTGGTGACACAACTGTTTCTTTCTACTGGTCGAGCCATAAATAACAGGAGGCAATCAGGACTGACAAATCACCTATAAGCCAGTAAACAGCAATCCATTCATTCTTATTAACCAGCGAAGAAAGCTCAACAATTGACACCCAAAACATTGTAAACCCTCATTCCAGCTGATAATTACGGTCCCCTCCAGGGCAGTAAATTATTACTTACGTATATTGGTGACGTTTCTGGACTGAAGGCAATGTGACACTCTTCATCTGCAATTCAGATATGAGAGAGTGGAAGAGTAAGAAAAGGAAGGATACAGTGTACATTAAAGGCAAATGTTTTTTTTTCGTAGGAATACACTTTTCTAATGGGGCATGCTCTGAGGGCATAGACTTTTCTAATGGGGCATGCTGAGGGCATAGAACTCTTGTAAATAAGAGTGGTGTTTGCTTATAGTCTTCACCTTCGCAGTCTTGTCTATTTTATAAGTAAATGCTTAAAGGTGTTGCACAAGTAGCCAATTCACATGAGTTTCTGGTAACACCGAGAACTCACAGATTCCTAATTTATGGACATGTTAGTAAATAGTCTCATTGAGGTGTTTATAGTTGCATTTGAAGTTACTACAATAGGAACGTGTCCATTCATAGTTTCAAAAGTGTTCAACTGAGCCAATTGAAAATCTGACTTTTTGGTAGGTTTTGCTACTTTGCAATCCCACCTTTAAATGGTTTCAACTTACTACAAAAATATAAGGAAAAGTCCCAAACAGGATTCAAATTCATTTTGTAGGCAGTAAATTTTGACCTTGAACAGCTAGCTCAATTTATATAAAATAATGCATTTTGTAAAGTGCTTTCTGGTGACCCCTTATTCTGGAACACCATATGTATCCCTCACAACTTAAACCGATCATGATTTTCATCAACTTTTGGTTAAAATCTGTTTAAAAGTCCCTTACAAACATATAACATTGTCTAACATATAGTGACACTAATGCCAGTGAGGGAAAAGGGCATGACCAATACTCTTACAGCAATTTGTGCCTACATAAGACAATACAGTCAGATAGTCCTTGGACCCTTGCATTTGAGATGATTCCTCAAAAACAAAACAAAAATACATATACATTCTGATTACAATTTTTGGTTCAATACATTAATTTCTTGGCATTGATTATGAAAGGGGTAGCCTTTAATTCTAACATCTTTATTCTTAGCCCCCCCCCCCCAAAAAAAATTTGTTTGTCCTTATATGACCGACTCTGTTTTTTGCACAGACCGTGCATTTTTTTGGCAACTGGTAATTTGAAAAATTACTGTGAAAAATAGAAGGTTTAATATTTTCCTTTGTTTTGGCTTGAGTTCTTTCATACTAGCTCGCAGTGCCCTTACCATGTGTAAGCCCCTCCACCCCCCCAAAAAAAAAAAAAATGGCCGAACCAACATTTTGATGTATGGGCCAACTTTTTTTGGGGGGGAACCTTAAGGTAAAATATAAAATTGATTGTGCAAACAGATTTAATTCTGATTCGTTGTTGAATAGCAGAAATTTTTTCTCCGATGACCAATGATATTGATAGCTAGCTCCATTTTTAATTCTGCAGGTTTGCAGCCCTTACATCAATAACACCAGGAAAATAAGAAGAGGGAAATAGTTCATTAACCTCTTTATTATAATTCATTTTGTTATTTCATTCCACCTATTACTTTAAATCCTATGTGGATCATTGAAACAAATTGAAGCACTCTTTTGTATCCTTGATGAGTCAAGACAATACATTTCAAATGGAATGTTTACACATTACATCATAACACATCAGCAGGAGGAGATCAGGAACGTTCTAGTACCTATTAAATATTCTTTGATGGTGGGATACATTACACAGATTGAGAACTGTTACCCCTCGAGGTTGTAACATGACAATTATACATTTGGAGGTATTTATTAATTGGTCACTATGAACAATTTGTACAAGGAAATAAATTAGGTTAGCAGCAGTGCCACACTGTGCCATCGAAAAAAAGCTCTGGAATGGATGTGGTGATGGACAAGTTGCTTCCATACTCTCAACTGCTGAATGAAATTTTTAAATTATATTATCTAATTGGATAACATATTCATTTATCAAAGAGCACATAGCAAATATATATATAATATCTGATCATAGAGCACTCATTAACATATCATAGAGCATGTATGAACATATATGATATCACAAGGCACATGATATCATGTAGCAATTAATATGGATTACTTATCAGGGAGCGTACAATTAATATAAGATATCATAGAGCAGCTCATAGTAAAGACCTCATACTGTAGTGGTCTGTTAGAACTAATAGCCATGGTATATCTTTCCACTGTACATAACTCACAATACTTACCATGGCAGTAACCCAGTTTCCTTTTCACATGGCCTTTCCAAAGGCTTTAAGATTACATCTGATCATGCTAAAGAAAATGAAGACTAAGGATTCCGGAAATGCATTGGCCAACCGACCGCAGAGAACACAGAATCAATCAATGAATTTCAAACCAAGCATAACTAATGGGCAAACTCAAGTTACTCAACATCATGAAATAGAACATGCCTAGGCAGTTTAAGGGCCAGTTTATTAGGTCAATAACATTAAATGTATGTCATACATTCTGTAGACCAATACTGGGAGGCCCCCTGTGAGAGGTCTGGCCATCTGAGACTGCCACAAGCAAGATGAAATTGGCACTTCACAGGACATGACAAGAAACTTGCTCGGCCGTTGTTTGAAGGGTTGTGAGCTGAATTCTGATCACACACCCTGTAACTGACAACATGTTGACTTTATCCTTTGAAATGTCACCAAAGCAGGTGTTATGTTCTGTACATTTGTGTTTGACATCAACAAATTTGGACTTGAGTGCCATTACTGGCAACCCAAGGATCCCCTGAACTCTTAGTTAATTGTTTATTGTTACCATAAATTACTGTTTAATAGAAAGTTAAGGGCCCCATAAATTTTGTGAGGAACTTGGACCTTCTATGTGGAGTATATAAATGATAATCCTGGTCAGGTACCTTGGTACCTCTTAGGCTATAACACACCATGATTTCTATAACACTATGTTCTGTATGTATGATCATTATGCAAGGTTATTATTCTCAATCAGTGTTTGAAAAATATATACCAAAGAAACGAACTATTCAGCATTTGTACCAGTAATCAGGAATTTATACTGTTTTGTTTTTCTTATATGCTTTAATTCTCTGAATGCATTAAATAATATTAAATTACCATTCACATCTCCAGAGTTTATTACTTATGATAGGGAAGAACTTTATAAATATTTTGCAGGATTGGGTTAAAATTTTGGAACTTGGTTGGCACCCCGTTCAACAGGCACCCTGGGCTACTATCTTGTCTATATGAAGGAAGTTAAGTATGTGCTACATGTGTATAAGGGCATCCAATACTCAAGCAAGTGAAGAAACATGATGGAAAGTTCCTGTGAAGTACTGTCCTTTGAAGACCCCTGATAAATCTGATAATAAAACATGAATCAATGTGTTTGTTAGTTGGAGGTACCAATGACTTTATCTAAATGCTGTATGTGTGTTCACAAATGCTAGGGTTTTTAAAAAACATTGAAAAGAGTATCACAAGACTTAAGACAAAGTTATTAAAGAAAGCTACATGCTAACAGTTTAAAGGTTAACATTATGCCTATTCATGTATGTGATAGTGCAAAATATTAAAGGTCTTGGGTTTCTTCCACTAAAAAAACATTGCTTTCATACACAACCCCACCCCTCAAACACAAATTTTGCAATCTGTACCTTATTCCATATACATCTGCCATGTGTACTTTACTCCATCCATGAGCATCTGCCATGTGTACCTAACTCCATGTGCATCTGCCATGTGTACCTTACTCGATATGCATCTGTCATGTGTATCTTACTCCATGAGCATCTGCCATGATGATGTGTACCTTACTCCATATGAGCATCTGCCATGTGTACCTTACTCTGTGTGCATCTGCCATGTGTACCTTACTCCATGTGCATCTGCCATGTGTACCTTACTCCATGTGCATCTGCCATGTGTA
>JAODFY010000007.1:43728-65060 GCA_027580055.1 Paracaudina chilensis | reverse complement strand
TACATTCTTAACGTTAGTAAACGGGTATATTTTCGTAGTTTTCCCAAAGAGAAAAAACATATTCAACCAAAGTTTTTACAATATTGCTCTTTGTGATGGGTATGATAACCTCCAACAAGGGACAACTATTTTATAACAAATTTCGTTAAGTTATTGAAGTTTTCGCATATATCACAGTATTTTTATTACGCGTATTGCCGTATCAACCTAGTGTTATTGGTGCTGCAGTTTCCTTTGCTTAAATTAACGTCATTCTCCGTGTTCTAGTACTGTGGAAATGACATATCACCATAGGACATACGTATAGAAGACAGGTGACCTTTGAACTATACTCATCCGGTTTGTTACTGCCAGCATTGCAAATATCCAAAACATCTGGATTTCTCTTCAAACAAGTGTAGTAATAATTAAAATGTTATATATATTTGTATGTAATTAATGATATTATATAAATAACAAAAATAACCGTGATTTTCTCGAAAATATCTCACTATTGATGATATGACCTCATTATCATAAAATATTCAGATTTCCTTTCTCGTTTTAATGTACAGTATCTAAAGCGCATATATGCCTATATGGTGTACGTAAGTAAGTACGGTGTTTACATATTTAGTATACACAAAGCTTAGGCAACCCAACGGTTTATGTGCGTACCATATAAATATGCAGTGTATTGGAAGTTTACCATTTCAGCTTCAATTCGATAGCAGAGAGCTAATAATGGTAAGGAGTTATTCATACATCTTTAATTATCACCGCCATCCGTTTTACAGTAAACGTGATACTGGGTGTATTAAATATAAATGTTTTCTTCTTTCATAATGTTATACTTCGTAGTTGAAACCAATAGAGAGGCATTTTTTATCATACATTTACTTGAGGTCTTATATTTGTTACCGACGCTGCCATGTACGACTGTCAACTACTATTACTGGCAACCACTAGGCTAGGCCATAGTATAGGCCTACAAGAACAACATATAGTGTAGGCCCTAACGATATTTCAAGTTCGCCAAGGCCTAGGCAGGATTATTGCACCAACACACAACAAAATCCAAATACATTGTTTTTTTTGGAAGTGCAGTTTGAATAACTTTAGTTTAGCCTAAATAACATGACTGCAAATTTTGGCATAAAAAAATGTAGGCCTACTGGCATCCCTCGATTTTCCAAGTAGGCCTAGGCCTAGGCCTTTTGTTCCCTGTGCATAGAAAAAAAAAACTTACAATCTGGCACTGATATTTTTAAGCAAATCTAAATAGGCCTATTTAACACCTGGGGTTTGAATGAGAAGTAGCCTACAATATTTTTTCGTAAACTAGGCCTAGCCTATCCGATAACTCCCGACGGTATCTGTGTAGGAGCACTACTGTCCTGAACCAGACTGGAAAGTTTGCCTTGCGCACGCAAGATCTGGCCTGCGTAGCTTGCTGCACGGTTTGGCACCTGGCCGTGATTCTATATTTTGTATCGCTAAGCGGTAATAGCCATTGTTTGTTGTAATACATAATTGGTGATTAAGCACGTGTTTATTGGTTCACAAATTGTTACAACACATAACACTACCACGTATATTTATAAGAATAACGTTAATGTAGCTGGCACTTGTAACAGTTACACACAAGCCAACGCAAGGTGTTGCGCAATAATAGAGCCATCACAGAATTAAAAATTTGCGGCACAGAATTTCACAGATTAGATATGAGTGAAATTTTGCCATGTCCGCGCATGGAGCAAAAATTACTGATCACTTGCCCGCGCAAAATGCAAACTTAAACTTTCCAGTCTGGGTCCTGAAACCCAGCTGGATCATATGGCTTACCAGTCAAAACGTCCCCGTACCAAAACGTCCCCGCTGTTAGTGAAAACGTCCCCGAAGTGATTTTGGTGACCAAAACGTCCCCGTTAGACAAAACCTCCTCTGGGTGATTGCAGATGTCATTACGTAGGCTAGATCAAATTAGGAATTGGGGGTGTCGGGCTAAGGACTTCACGGTGTCGGTGCATGGAGGTACAATTGTTAGATAGAATCAATTTAGAGGAAAGATTAATGTACCAACATGACATACAAAAATAATTCACTGTTTCACAACAGGCAGGGGGTTTTCTCTTCTTTTTTTTAAGTTTAATTTGTTCTCCCCTCCCTGTAATTATTCCGTGCCAACCCACCTATGTGGGCCCTTTACATATGTCCAAGCCTATGGTATTGCGCCCCTTAAAATTTACCCCCTGGAAAAATATGTACACAACAGCATCCATTGTTCAATAAGTTAACAAATTACATTTTACTTCAACTACTTAACACTACATTTACGTAACACCATTTCTCGTTTATTTTCCATCAACTTTAATATTTACCGCTTTCCACTTACTTCGATTCCATTACTTAGTCAAGATATTACGGGGACGTTTTGGTTAATGCAGGGACGTTCCTGCATGTAAAGAGGCGGGGACATTTTGGTAAAGAAGCAGGGACGTTTTGGTATGTAAAAAGGCAGGGACGTTTTGGTCAGGGGACTTTTGACTGGACACCATCATATGCACATCTGTCTGTTGGCAATATCACTGCTGATCAGGGGATAAGCAGACTGGCATATGATAAGGCATTCACCTTTACACAATAGGGGATGAGCAGACTGGCATATGATAAGGCATTCACCTTTACACAATACATTTTGTTTTACATAATTCAAATGAAATAATTGGTTGGAAGTGGCCTTTGCTTAATGGTGATTATCCATGATGGCCGCACTAGTAGTCCAACACCTAGCACCAATCCATTTACAGTATTAACATTGCCTGTTCTATTTTACCACAGTTACATAGAGCATTTTCAACAAGAGCCTCTTACCAACAATCTAACAACTATTTCACTGGAGTGTGTACCCACGGGTAATAAACTGGTTCCGTAAACAGTTTGAACTAAAGCTCCTTCCGTGAGAATTTTGCCAACCTTGTTACGGAGATATAGTGCAATTCATCCGTCCACCTGGTGGAGGGATTTCGTTTTTTTTCCTCGGTTTTGTTAAAAATCAACTCCACTTTCACAACTTGACATTGTAAATCAAAGTCGGGTCTTTTTTTTTTTCTTCCAAAGAACTTAATTTATATTCCTTGGAATTAGATTTTCTATGCAAAGTTATATCTATATATTTGTATATTTGTTCCATGTACAAACGATTAATTTAGAAAGTTTTACAAAGAAAGACTTGTTGCAAACTCTCAAAACACATTGAAAAAATGCAGTGCTGAGTTAAAAAACTCTAGAACACTTGAATAAACCAAAACAGTATTACTACATTAACAATAGACTGCCTTTGATAAGGTCCGAACAAATATGGCAACAGCAGCCCCACAACAAGTGCAGCTGAATAACCGTTTTACACCAAATGCACATAGCCCTAGCAGAAACTCAGGGGGAAGAAACGCAACTGATGCCCAGGCGAGGCATACGGGTCAGAGGTCACAGCAAACAAGAAACGAGACTACAAATGGAAATGGATCTGAGAGCAGCAACCAGGAGATTTCCAAGTAAGTTGTACCTGGATTCACAGCCACATTGACACAACCTGACAAAAACGGTGTTGATTTGGTCTCATCACATTAAATGCAATTTCCAGACTGCTAAATTTCCCACCTGTGCAAGAATGATGTAAAAATCTGCATGCATTTGTGAATCACTAAACCCAAAAATTTGTTACCACCAAAAAAAAAATCCCCAAATCCTAGCATTTCAATTTGAATGTTTGAATTGGTCAATGCGTGGTGGGTTCCCATGATGAAAAATGACGGAACCCACAAATGGGTTCCCATGATTTTTGAAATCCTCTGCCTGGATTTGCACATTGGTGATTTTTAATACTACGTTATGTGAGCATATATGCACATTGGTGGTGATTTAAAAGAAGGGTTAATAATAATGTTCTGCAAATGTGTTGCTGGAAGCCTACAGTACATTATCACCCTATATTATAACCATGTTTGAGATGGCAACTTTCCAATAAAATGTGCCCAATCTTCAGGGCTCGAATTAAGCAACGACCCGACAGCTTTTGCTTTCCCATCATTTTTACGGAAAAATGCTGCAATGCCCTTTTGCTTGTGTTGTCGATGCCCCTTCATTTACTTTGATTATATAGTAATTATCAGATAGTAATTAGATAGTAATTATCAGGCTGGTTAGGAAATACGAAGCCGCTCTGGCGGTGCCCTTCAGTAGAAAATGAGAAAGTTGTGCGGTCGTGCCCTTTAACTTTACCCCAAAATGCAGCAGTGCCCTTTAAAATTCACTGTCCACTGACAGTACATATGCAATGCCCTTTTTGAAATGTAGGTCAATCCCTGAATGTTTCACAGAATACTCTATTAATTAATTAAATAGGAAATTAACAGAAAAATTACAATCAATGTGTTTTTGTTGGGAACATTATTAGGCTACTTGACAACCAAACAAAACGGTGGTTGTTTCAGTGGCCAAATGAGCTTCCTAGAATTAAGGGTTGGTCCAATAATGTACATTACACCTGTATGCTAACCCAGTGCAATGCAGAGGTCTATATTGTATATACTGTAGACAAGCACATGATATACAAGCACAACGTACCTGTACAGTATGTATACAGTAGTGTTGCATTTGGAATTCCCCAGGTCTTTCACAATAATCAGGTATTGTTAGTGTGGACAGTTATATTATCAGGCTGTATTAGCCTACTGTACTTTGAACTGTAAATAAGATGAATCCTGTCTATACTTGTATGCACAATGCTACATGTAATCTTGTAGCACTTGATTACATTATACTGGTACTCTGGCAGCCATTTGTTTAGTTGTTGTGAGACTTTTTTGTGTACAGTGTACAATTTTTTTGTGTACAGATTAGGGACCCATTTTTTTTTGGGGGGGGGGTGGGTAAGTTCCACATTGACTATCAAAGTGTGCTACCATGTTCTTCCATAATTTAATTTTGTCTTACAAACGGTCTTAAATTATGCATAATATTTTCTTTGCAGTGATCCAAATTGGAAATCCAAACTCAAACTCCCACCTAAGGACAACAGAATCCAAACTTCGGTGAGTGTTTGTAGGAATTTATACCAAAGGATTAACCCCTCAAATGGGGTTGACCCCCTCAGATGGGGTTAATCCCTTGGTTCTCTCAGGAGGTGACTCCTCCACTTAAATATTTGTTCGGTGTGGTGTTCCCAATTCCTTTTGATGGATGTGGTTAATTGATACAGGGGCTGTTTAGAGCTATGTCAGATAATTAAATGAGTCATTTCCAGTTCCACAATCAACCAAATAGAGTTCAGAATTCTCAACAGATCTCAAAAGTGTGGGTTTGGGGGGGCAGTACTTCCAGTATCTAAAGTACCACATGGGTTGCTGGAAATGACACCTTACAAGTTCTAAAACCTATTTTGAGATCTCATCTCATGAGTCTAGTGTTCAAATTTACAACCATGTTCGCATAGCAAAATGTGACCATGTTTGTGAGAAACGTAGTGCGGATGATGAAATTGTTGGGAAAGATTTTGGACTAGGGGACAAAATTAAAACTATTTGGGACGAACTATTTTTCTTGGGGGGCGATTAGAGGTCAACAGAGGTCAAATGATAATTTGGAAATGGAAAATTGCAAACATAAGTCAATTTGACATAACAAAATTGTCTCATTTGTTTTTGGTACAGGTCAGAAATAATTGTAGGTCCAAAACATTTATGAAAATTGTAACTATGTATATTGTGTATGTATATTGTGACTGCTCTTTGCAGATGTGTGTATAGTGTATATTACATGCTGTAATTCTGTTCAGATGTGTGTATAGTGTATATTACATGCGGTAATTCTGTTCAGATGTGTGCATAGTGTATATTACATGCAGTAATTCTGTTCAGATGTGTGTATAGTGTATATTACATTTAGATGTGTGTATAGTGTATATTTCATGCAGTAATTCTGTTCAGCTTGCTGTTAAACTCTCTCTCCTGAACAGGATGTAACCAAAAGAAAGGGCAATGACTTTGAGGATTACTGTCTCTCCCGTAATCTTTTGATGGGAATCTTCGAGAAGGGGTGGGAGGAGCCCTCTCCCATTCAGGAAGAATCCATCCCAGTGGCCCTCGCTGGAAGGGACATCATGGCTCGGGCAAAGAATGGGACTGGAAAGACCGGGGCCTTCCTTATACCGGTGGTGGAAAGATGCTCAATGGAGAAAGATGAAATCCAGGGTAGGTCCTAACGGCATGTGTGAATACTCTGCTGGTATGATTAAGCAGCTGGGTCATCTGTGTCCTGTATAGGACCCTCTCAGATCATCATCACCCATTATGTCATTGTGTGAAAAATTAAGATTTGAGATGTGGCCTCCTGAAACTCCCATGGCTTGGGATTGGTAAAGGCTACAGACCTGAAACTTACTATCACTAACTTGCAAGCATATGGCCCCAAATTACCTGCAACTCCATCCCAGTTGCAGGCACCCAAAATAGCCACTTGCAAGTATGGGCTAATTCATTTATATACTAGTACACAAAGGTATGATGTCCATAAAAATTTGGGACAGGGTGGAAAAAATCTTGTCAATGGATGACCATGTGGACAATGTCTGTATGCCAGTGTTCGCACTAATGTGCGGGATTGCGGGATTCCTGCACTTCACAAATCCCGCAAAGAAAATATTCGTATTCGGGAAATTCCTGCACACTTATTTTTACATAGGCCTACGTGAATGAGATATTGAATAATATGAATAAGGTTGTTGTGATTGGTCGATGTCCAAATACTGCATTAACAGACAAATGGCAAAGTGTGTTCGATGTACATGCAATACTGTCACTAAGATGTTATAATATTGGACAATTTATGAAGAGACGATCATAAACGGAACCCAGGCCTGCCGATATATGTAAACAAATAACACATGTGCCACTGCATTACATGATAATTTCAGCAATTGTATAAATAAATATTGCGCAAACAACTACCAAAGGATTGGTTACTTAAAATTCACAGCAAAGTTTTCAGGAAAAATACACATGGAACGGCCATAGTCTTGTAACGTATGAAATGCAAGATTTAATCGTCCAGTGTTACTGTAACTTTAGTGTTAAACAGAGGCCTAGCCTAGGCTAAGTTGGGCCTAGTCTAATGTTAGGCTAGTACTAATGAGTGTATCGAAGTTCGTTTGGTACATGCAACGGGGCTGTTAGCTATAAGTTAAACTAATTACGATTGGGAAGGGCACACGCCTCAAAATGACCGTGTACCACAGAAAACCCTAAATTCTTCCATAAACAGCCAAATAACGATCTACATGTAGGCCCTATACATTTTTGCATCATTAGACTGAAAATAGCTGGAACGATGTATTTTTGGATCAGGTGATTTGGGGTAAAACTTGATCGTTTTGTTGCAATTATCCCTAGAGTCTACCATGTATGCAAAAAGGTTTGATGCTAATATTCGAGAAACAAATACCAAGATATGCAGTGTGGACTTTAGTAGACATACATGATTTAAATATATTAGTGGGAATGTAAATAAGTGATTTCCTGATGAGGCAAATAATAAAAAATAGGCCTAGGGGCCTATATATCTTTTGCCTTAGGCCAATTAATTTTTTGCATTGCTTGTGTGGATGTCCGTGTGGATGACTCTTCATGGTAATAACAACTCCGTAAATCTGTTAAAATGAAGAAAAATTGACTGATTTGCTGATTTGCGATTTCTGAAATCTGAAATCCCAAAGTGCCAACACTGGTGTATACTATGTACAGTGAATTGGAGCATTTGTGTGGGTGTTTATACTATGTACAGTGAATTGGAGCATTTGTGTGGGTGTTTATACTATGTACAGTGAATTGGAGCAGTTGTGTGTGTGTATACTATGTACAGTGAACTGTGTAATAATGCTCTCTCTCATACAGGCAGTCAAATTGTTTGCAATGGAGAAGACCTCGAGAATAACCCTGGAGAAGGCTTGCCGCCAGGCGGAGAGACTCAACTCCAGGCAGTTGGGGGCGCTGCTTGAGATGTACCAGCCTGGAGAGGGGGAGACCCAGATACCAAGGGAAATAATTGCAGAGGTCAGCTCCTTAATTTGACAAGGAATATTTGAAATGTGATTGATACACATTGCTGTATTAAATGTCATTGAATAAGGAAAGCATCAAAAGTCTTGTAAAAGACATGTTGCTAATAGCTCACACTTTTAGCTATCCAGCGACCCATGTCTGGTCACTTCAATATTGAATGCTGTTAGCTGACTCTGTTTTGTGGTTTCCCTTTATCTCAGTGATTTTTGGAAGCAGGCGAGCTCCATTTTATTGATTCCTTGCCGAAGGTGAAAGGAATCTATGTAATCACTGTGACCGTGTCGCGATTAATCACTAAACGATCGCATGTGAAAGAAGAGGGCAATTCACAGAGTTGCTGATCTCATCGCCAAATCATGTACAATGTCCGTCTGCACAAATTCCTGATTGTAGAGTAGTGTAGAAACTTGGCAAAATTATGTAGCTTTTGAATCGAATATGAATAAAAACAGGCTTTTGTATTTCTTGCTAGGCCTAAGGACTACTTGCAAAAGATAAATCAAATTAATTGGCGTGGAGATTGGGGTTAGGGATATACCTAATGTTAGTCCAAACGTTAGGATAGGTAATGTAATGGTGTCACATTTTCGCAATTTTGTGTTAGCCGATCATATCTATAGCCTTGTATTCATACGCCGGTGATTGACCGTGCATTATCCATTTCAACCGTGTAGTTATCCATCGGTTAACCCACTGTCAGCTGACTATAATGGACCAATCAGATTGTAGAATTGTAACTAGGTATGAATTAACCTTTGTTTAACAGATGGTAGCCATTCACAGGAAAGCCAATGATGAGGCAGATGTGAATATAGGGCGCCCTTTAGTCCTGGAAGAAGACCCTGAGCTGCGGATTCCAATTATCATTGCTGAGGATGGATACTCCAGTGATATTGTTAAGGACATTCCAAATGGACTGCCCGAGTTTATTGAAGCTCTAGTTAGATCAGGTAACAAAAGCCTATTTATTGTATACAGTGTTGACTGCTTGTGTCTTATTTCTCCAATGAGATCAACTGAGTGTTGTAATAATACTAGATTATATGACTGAGAGGTATTACACCCAACATTGGTCCCAACTGTTAGTGTTATATTTGATAATGCTATAAAAAAGTGAATGAAATTTACACTTGGTAAGTAGGTCATTCATATTGAGTTCATGAACCCTATTTATTTTATTAGAGGTCAAAGATCATTTGAGGTCAACATGAGTCAATTATTTGAAACCTTGTTATCGGGCTATCTGAATAGGGGGAACTTATAAATCAGGGGAATCTTGGAAGAATCTAATACTTGATATTAAGTTGGCAGTACTTGGTAGATTAACCTACTTGATTTTGAAAGAGGTCAAACATAATTTGGCTGAAAACTTTGTCAGGTTAGGGACCATATCAAAACTCTTTTGGTCGACCCCACACGAGCATTCTTGCCTGTCGTTAATTCGGTCATGGCAAGACTGTGTGATTAGTTGTATTCAACTATCTTCCCTGTGAGCTCCACTAAATCTAATCCGACGTCTAATCACGTCTCTATTGTGGCCCTAATATCAGCACGCAGTAGGTGGACTAAATAATGCTAGCGAAGTGGTTCCTGTAGATAATCTGGTGAGTGGAAGACACGGAGCAGGGTCCTGTCTTCAACATGTTTCCCATTGATTATAGTCTCCACTCCATTTTGTATGATTGGCCTCAGTGCTAGGGAACAATGTGATCATGATTCTATGTGTATATATGCATGTGAGATTGTAATTAGGCTCATTGGGGGAAACTAGGACAAATCTGATACTTGGTACCCTGGTTGCCCATAATGACCCTATATAATGACAAGAGATCCAAGATCATTTGAGGTAACCAGGGGTCAAATAGTAAAATCCTTGAAATCAAGCTAAATCAATGGGGAAACTTAGATTGTGTACATAGCCCATATTGAGCAGAAGAACCCTATTAAATACCATTTAGGTCAAAAGGTCACTTGAGGTCAAATGCTGAACAAATCTTATAATCAGATAACTCAGTAGGGAAAATGTGTGTACCTCATACTTGGAATGTTGCTAAAGGTCATTTAAGGTCATCAGGTAAAATGCTAGAAAAAAATCATATCAGTTTAACTGAATAAATAAAACGTATCTAGCAAAGGTCATTTGAGGTTAACAAAAGTCAAATATAGAAAAAATAATCGGGTTAAATCAATGGGGAAAACATTGGTATATCTCCTACTTAATATCATACATATTAATTAGTTGCATATAATATACATATGAAACCTGCTCATTTCTTTGATGTCAAGAGAGGGCAGTTACCTGTTTAGTGCGTCAGCTGTATATTATACCTATTCCGAGTAGTGTACTCTCATTGCCAATAACACATATATAAGTTTTTAGACATGTGCCACATCACCTGATCGCTTCAGACCTCTACATAAATATATCGATCCTTTATGACATTAGGTATTCTCAGAAAAAATTGGGAAAATTTCATATTTCTATTCTGGTAACATTCACGACTACACAGAAAACATCAAGACCTTTACAAATGGCGGACAAACTCGTAGATTAATGAATAATGAAGCTCTATATTCGTTACAAGCAGCTGAGGCTGACATTTGAGATAACTTATTCAGTTGAACAATCTGAATGTTTTACTGACGATGAAGGTAGTATTGACAAATATTATGAAGATTTAGAGAGAGGTTTTAGAGGTCAATCTGATGTAATTTCTGTTATTGTCACTAGTAGTAGTTCTGCTACTGTTTGTGTAGCTGCTGATTATAGGCCCTATTCAAAACCACAGAGCATAATACCATTTACAATCTTAAAATTGTTATAAGGATCAAATTAGGGAGAAAATGAAAAAATATTGCATTTCTATGTAAAAAGTTTAATTTTTTATGTATTTCATTGTTTTTTATGCAAATAAGGTAATCTATAATCATGCTAATGAGTCAAACTTGAGGTAAAATTTTGCATAATTTTAATCATTGAACATATTTTGACCAACCATAAGTGTTATAAGAATATGCACAGAATAATATGGTTCCAGCAAAGAAATGAACCAAAATGTCTTATTTTGACTAAATTTTGCAAAACAATCTAGCACAGGGGGGAATGTACAATGTTTTAATATCTAGCACTAAATGGGATAATGCAGGCCAGGTATCACAACCAACACTGTTTTTTCTTTCTTGTTAACCATTAGGAATGGCCCGCTTTAGTGTCAACCCTATGGCCATCGGAACTTGGACCATATACATGCATGAACGACCTCCGACCCCAGAGCCAATTCCAGAGAGCCCCAAGGAGCCAACTTCACCACTTCCTGCCATTAATGCTCAGACTGGGAAACCATTGGTAAGTTGATAACATGTTTCAGATTAAAGGAAACAAAATGAAGTGTGTGTTCACTGCATGTTCATGCTTTCAGCTAAACTAATATATGCATTTACTTGGGCACTTGCTTGTAAACTCCCTGTGAACTTTGATGGAATTTATTCTTAGATTCCTAGTGTGAGCACATAACTCCAGTGGGAACACATAATCACTATTGCTTTCGATAAAGGCCATGTGAGGTCAATAAACGTCAAACACTGATAACCTTGTAAGCACTATAACTTGACATGGTCATCTTGGATAAAATTATTTCTATTAGTCAGTACAAGATCATTATCAGTTTTGATGGCAGTCAAAAGTCATAAGAGATGAAACACAGAAAATATTGTGTAAACACTAACGTGGCAAAGTCAAGCTCATACTCACTATGAATGTTCCTACTAGTGAGTTCAACATACCTATTCTCTTTGGTCAACACATGCTCAAAAGCAAAGACCCTGTTTACAATAGGCCTTATATAAAGTGTTCTACAAAGAACACAGGGGTGCTGTACAGAAGAATAAATTTAAATAAATAAATAAAAATAAAAGATAAATACTAACAAGTGACAATAAGTCTTCAGTTTTCTTTTGAAAGATTGGAGTATGCTCACCTCCCTCATGTTACCAGGGAGGGGATTCCAAAGATGGGTGTGGCGGGATAGAAGGTGCAATCCCCAGTAGTGGATTTGGTTTTTGAGATAGTGAGACATGTTTTGTCACAGGGAGAATGATTTTAGAAATATTAAGGAATAAGAGATTCTGTAGATCTTGTGAGTTCAAATATTTGAAAACATACAAAAAAAAAGTAATGCATGCATAGATGGGTAGCCGTTGAAGGCGATGGTTGGTCAGCCCTCATTACAAGGACACAATATGAACATTTATGCTTGCTATATTTGGCTAATTCATTTGATCAATATGTATTTCTGTATTAAACTCACTGTATATAGTTAAACAAACATCAACCAATGTGAAACTATCATTAATATGACATGACAATAGCAAATGTTAGGAAATTGCTGAGTGTAGTTTGTTATTCTGTCAAGGAGTAGCAACACAATTAGTGCTCTTGATTGTATTTGTTAATCTCTCCTAACATAGGTTTTGTATTTGTTAATCTCTCCTAACATAGGTTTTGTATTTGTTAATCTCTCCTTACATTTTGTTTATCTTATTATTGCAGCCTCAAGTAAAACCAGACGCCAAGCCTCCCCCTGAGATGACAGAACCCAATGTGATTGTGATCGACTTGGACAAGGGCTCCAGCCCCAGTATGGGACTCAGTATCGTGGCCCTTAAGGTAACTTGATATATGTACATATTCAAGGCTGCTGTATACTGCAACATAATACCATGAAAACAGCCACAGCTGAATCGCTCTTGGTTTGTATCAATTTGGATATTATGATCGCTAGTGTGGTCATAACAGTTGACCAAATTTATATATAAATTAAAGCCAATGTGACTCTTTCCCAACTTGTATTGTTTATTAGAAAGGTCTATGACACTGCACTTAAAAAAACAACAGTGAAATTTTTGGCAGTGCCTGTGTATCATACAAGATATTTTACCTGTGAATTTGCTGGTTTCAATGGGACAGTCCCTATTTGTATGGTTCATGATGTATTTAACATATACTTTTAATATAGCCTATATATGTACTACTGTTCAAAAACATGTTAGCTTCTAATCATTCTCATTGGAACTGTATAAGCATCAGAGCATTATATTCTTCTCTCTGTAGGCACCAAGCCAGGAAAAGATGGGCATCTATGTGAAGGCAGTGGTACCAGGTGGTTCTGGGGCTAAGGTCAGTTCTGTTTCTTGTAGTGTGACAGTCATACATACCCTGTAAAGATTGCATTGAGAATAATATCAACTCTTTCTTCCACAGGATGGGCGTGTCAAGGCTGGAGACCAAATTCTTGAAGTTGATGGTAACAACATTGTTGGACTTGACAGAGATGAGTGAGTTGCTTCACACTAAATACCTCATAATTATCTAATTAATCATTTACAGGAACTTGTTTTTGCAAGATATCCTCAGTACTACTATGCCAATGTTTTGCTAATATTTTCACATAGACAACTAGCATATACAATATTGTAAGGTCATCACACATGTTAACAGTCTTGTTTTAATGTCAAATGGTAGATACCAGTGAGTAAAATTATAAATGTATGCTATGCTTTCAGTTATGTTGGATGTAATATTTTAAATTTAATTAAGCTGATGACATAATTTGTGATGTTGTCATATCTATTGGGTCACTATTGGGAGACTTAGTAGTCACTATGGCACATGCTTGTGTGAATGTATGTTAAGCTTATCTCCAGAACCATGTGACCATGTGAGTTGCAGGGCCATCAGTTCTCAAACTGATTAGTTTGGGTAAATAAATTAGCAATATATGAGACTAATTTGCATAATTTATGAATTTGATCTCCAAAACCGTTTAACCTATGATGGCAAATTCTGGTAGGGAGTAGCAGGGCCTGGAATTCCTGAACTGATTAGATTTGGTCGCAGATATTCTAATTAATTAGGCTAATTTGCAATTTATGTATTAAACATATCATGTTGTATTATCTCCAGAACCATGCTATGATGACAGAATATGGTAGAGAGTAGCAGTTTCGTTACAGCCAGGGACTTCTTGAACTGAATAGTTCCTATTTAAATAGGCTAACTTACTTTATTAATGAATGTAACTTGTTACCTATCCAACCACACCAAATAAACTATACATTTTCCCAAAATTCATATCCTCAATTTATTGTATCATTCCCTTTAAATTCTGGCCATATTGATATTTGAAGTATATACCTGTGTGGATTTTAGCTATACATTGTTCCATTATGTAATTAATGCTGAAATAGAGAGAGCAATTCTGTATTGGGATAATGGGCCTCAATAGGTAGGGGACAGGGGGGACACAGCCCCCCCCCCCCACTTTTGAGTGGTGGGGACATCATGTCATTTGTTCTCCCAATTTTTTTTTTACAGAACCTAAAATTATTAGGCATAATTTTGCTGCTTCTGTAAGTTTAGATGGCTGGCCCATTCATTGACAGCCATCTTCATTAATAATTATCTGAAATTGTTGGCATTTGAACCATAAAAATTAAGTGCAATTTTAAAATTGAAAGTTGCAAGGATTAGGAGCCTTCAAATTGGTACTTACAGTGCATCATTTTGCATCTCAGCACCCTTC
The DNA here is from genome assembly GCA_027580055.1 of Paracaudina chilensis. Classification (NCBI taxonomy): domain Eukaryota; kingdom Metazoa; phylum Echinodermata; class Holothuroidea; order Molpadida; family Caudinidae; genus Paracaudina; species Paracaudina chilensis. The sequence continues at coordinate 50,383 of JAODFY010000007.1, read as the reverse complement.
ACATTACAAACAGTTTCCAAAGGCTTAGACAACTCCCCCAGGGCAGCAATCACTTCTTAATGGAAATGTCCCCCCCCCCCACTTTTCAGAAGCTGTTGTCGCCCTTGATTGGGATGTATTACATAATCTGATCTTGATAGCCTAAGGTAATAGTCAGGTAAGCGAGACTAGTGGTTCGAGAACTATCTTACGCTTGTTCATATCATATTCTAAAATAAACCAAAATCATATCTGTTTTAATAATTATTTGTTTTAAATTCACAGAGCCACAAAGTTTTTGGTAAACTCTGGAAGGGTTGTGAGGTTAAAGGTCGCCCAGCAAGGAGCGATATTTCATGGTTTGGCAGGCGTGCTCAGCCAGCCTTCCCCTCCCATGCAAAGGGGTATGCATATTGTTCATTTTGTAATGTAATTGTACCAGATGCCTAACTAAAATGCAAAGTGATTTCAAAAATAGCTGAACAACCAGTACTATGGGACTTTTGACTGTACTGTATTATTGTAATCTGCTGTTCACAATTTCATCCCTGCTACAGGAAGTAAAGAAATTTGATGTGTAAATACCAACTTATTGATAACGTCAAATTGGTGTAAATGAGCTGACCATAATATATGTGGTAATTGCACCACACCATACATGTTAAAAATGGACTAGGTAATAATAAAATAATTGATTCATGTTTAACATGTGTGTATAACAATGGAAAATGTTGGATCAATTTGTATAGCCACTAATGCAAGTGTAATATTAAAGACTCATCATTTTCTTCAGGAGTATTGTATTTAAATACTGCTGCATTTAATTGTTTGGGGTGTACGTTTTCCACATTTTAATTTAACACATTTCATAGGTAGGGTTGTGAAATTTATTCTGGGTGAGTCTGGGTGGTTTGATTTCCTGACTAATAATATTAATAAATTTGCTTAACATGTCTGTGTATATGAATAGTGTGGGCTGAATCCATTGAATAATATATCATTTTAATTGCAGTATATATTTTACAATATTTTTAGCATTAGTATATGAAACCATATCTCCCAGGATTTCTGTTGGAATTTTTTGGTCAAATCGTCTTTTCATTTTCAGCAAATTTAGGCCAGAAGCCGGAACAACTGGCCAAGCCACAAATGCCTGTCCCACGTCCCCGGCAGAGGGTAGATGGCCGCCACTCTCCGACAAACTCAGACAATAGTTATGGAGATCGGGACTGGAGGGAGACTTCCACTCTGCCTCGCAATATGTCTGGCACAGGAGGATTGTCACAGGCAGACAAAGCCAAATCATCTCCCAATCTTGGTAAGAAATAAGGGGTGGCATATGTTTCTATTCACACACAAAGCACTTCACATTGCCAACTGATATACCACTACTCATCCCTCAATCCATCCATGAGTTATCCATTGTTGGGGTTCAATTCTTGAAGCATAATAATTTGTGGTTACCTCTTGTGGGAAATTGTAACTTGAAATCATTATAGTCGTACTATATTTTGCTTGTTATTTTATGCTTATGATTTGGGGACACAAAAATCCTGTATAAATTGGCACATTTACTCAGAATAGACTATATATACTTTGTTTGGGTCAATCCAAAGTCTAAACAAATTTTGTGAATGAGGGTGTTTTCATTTGATAACTTCCTACAGACATATATGTGGAACAGAATATGATTTGATTAGCTTATAGTTAATAATAATATAATACCTAGATTCGACGCTAAGGAATCTTGACGTACAGACTAAAATAAAACATTAATTCCTCATATACTCCCTAACCTCTGACCCTAAAACTGAAAAAACACTAGTTTTAGACAATGGAGAACAAGATAAGACTATTTGCAACAATAAATTATGCCTAGAAATGGTAGTAAAAACGTCAAGGGGAACCAATTTTTCGCCTTAACGTCAAATTTCCACTTTCCTATTGTTCACTTTCACCCTAGCGTCGAATCTATCTATATATATAATATTAAAGAAAATGAATGTTTTTCTGGTATTATTCAGTGATTGAGGAGAGATCAGCTACATTACCTAGCAACCAGAGGTATCCACAGGAACAAAGAGAGAGAGGCGCATCAATATCCAATGACAGACCACCAGACAGGTAATCTTTAGGGACAGCTTATTTTACAACTAACCTAAAAGAAACATTTTCATTAAGGCCATTGTATACGACTTAATCTGCTGAAATGTTTGGAGGTCTTCTGAGGTCAACATAGTTCAAATACCAACAAACTTAATATGATCAGCTCATGTAAAGTTCATAATTGAAGCTTCCCCATAGTGAGTACATGAGCTTATTGTTTGTGTGTAGGTCAAATGAGGTAAAATGGTCATACACTGTAAGCCTACATTGAAGATACATTTGTGTGTGGCACTTGTAAACATGAAAACTCAATGAGACCAGCTTGAATCAAGTTCATTTCTGGTATTTAACATTCCAGTATTCATTTATATTCCATTATGCCTATTGTTTTTGGTAAAGGTCAAAGGTAATATCAGGTGGACTTGTAAATAGCATAACTTAAAAAGGCCAAGTAAGATCCAGTTTGTGCTTGATATGTTGCTTCCCCATGATCCCTATTGTTTTGGCCAAACACCTATAAAGGTACATTGGTGAACTTTATTCAGGGTAGTTGATTTGCAAGTACATGATCCTTTTTTATGGTGGAATAGAGGTGAAAGGTCATCCATCATTGGTCACATGACACATCCCTTGTAAGCATGATAACATAATGGTTCCCTTCTCATACAACAACAGTGGCATCAGGGTATGTAAAAAATGTAGGAAAGTGGGACTAAGAATATTGTACAGGCTTAATTTTATACAATAAAAATATACATATGTTGTAAACAGTGGCAGCACTATTATTAAAATATAATTTTGTTTTGTTTGGGGAACACTTGCCAATGTCACATGGGCACATTTTTGTTCACCCCGTACAGAAGTAGGCATATGTGGAAATAACCCCTCCTACCCCCAGACTCACTTAGCTTGGGTGTTGCCATGAAGTGTTTTGGGGTTGTGAGAAAATCTGAACCACACCCAACATTATTCCTGGGTGTGCCACTGAAACAGGGAATCAGATGTTTGCCTGACTTGCCCCCCACCCCACCTATCAAATCCTGTGCACACCACTGTACATCAGGTTCATCCTTTGTGTTTTATTTGCTCCTGAGCACAGGTCATCCAAGGTCATCAGATAGAACACACCAATTTATTTATATAAAATGTGTGCATACTCTGTACATTATTTCTATTGCTCTTGGTGCAGTTCAAGGGTCATTTGAGGTTAACATTGTAAATCTTACATTAAACCTATTTATGTGTGACTCGATAACAACAATTTGGTTCTACATCACACACATTCCTAGAGGGGCCATGCCATCTAAATATCATGACCAAAATAGTGTACATATTAATAGCAGCATTTGTTTCTTTATAACACAATAAAGTAACATGTGTCCCATGGTCTAGCACATAGTATGATGTACCACATGCTAGTTACTATAGTGCACCATACCTTTAATTATTTCAGACCAAATATCACCTTTAAGACATTTTGTAGCAAAAGAAATGGAAGATACCTTAAAGGTGCTGTGACACTTTATTTTGGACTATAAATTGCCAGAAAAAAATATATTTTACCTAAAATTGCTATCCATAATCTTGATTGTTCCCGAATAAAACCCAGATACTTTTGCTATCCAGAATTTCATAAACATAGACCGTTTCCAAATAACATGTTTCTCAGTAAGTGTTACGAGTGTTGCGATTGGTTGAGTATGGTGGTTTAAGTGACAAAGTGAATAACTAAAACTTCACCCTGAGAAAAAAAGTCCTAGTTTGTGGCTTTTTATTCAATGGAACTTCTTGGTTTTGTGGATAAGGCTTACGATGCATATGATGATAACTAAACATCAAGTTTGTGTTAAGTACCTTAGTTGTTTCGGCAAACAAAGCTCAATTCAGAGCATTTCTCTTGCTGGATTTAAATATAGCATACTGGCAAAATCACACTGATTATTTCTTCAAAGGCACAATCAATTTTTTTATTCTTCAATGATTTTTTATTCCTTGAGGTTTTCTCAAGGAATCTATGCAATTGTGCCGGCGTGTGTGTGTATGTGACGCTTGCTTTTAAACATGTTAAGTGGACCATGCCTGGACAGATCAAGTTCATACTTGGTATATATGTTCCTCATAACGAGTACATGATCCCTATTGTTGTTGGTGCAGATACAAGGTATTTTGTGGTCAAAACTTAATCACAATTTTTGTGAAATTTTGCTTGTAAACACGATAAGTCCAGACTGCCTGGTCTGATCAAGTTGAAAATTAGTGTGTGTGTGTTCCTCACAATGAATACAGAAACCCTATTGTTTTTGGTGCAGACCCAAGGTCTTTTTGGGCCAAAACTTAGAAAAATAACAATTTGAGGGATTTCACTGGATTTTGCGAATGTTTTGCTTGTAAACACGATAAGTCCAGAATGAATGGTCTGATCAAGTTTAAACTTGGTGTGTGTGTTTCTCACCATGAGTACAAAAACCCTATTGTTTGGTGCAGATCCAAAGTCTTTTTGAGTCAAAACTTAGAAGAAAAAAAGCAATTTGGTGCAATTTTTTAATGTAAACATGATAAGTCTGGATCGCATGGTCCAATCAAGTTCAAACTTGGTATATATGTTCCTTATAATAAGTACATGATCCCTATTCAGAGGGGTCAGAGGTCATCTGGGGTCAGCAACTCCATCAAGCCTCGGTCATATCAAGCTGAAACTTCGTGTATATGTTTCTCAAATTGAGTATAGGAACCCTATTGAGTTTGGTGGAGGTGGACCACCACCCCATGTCTCCTGCACATTCCTGTGTCCTTCATACCCTTGTCCCCTACACATACCCTTGTCCCCTCTACATATCCTTATCCCCTCCACATACTCTTTTCACCTACACATACCCTTTCCCCATCCACATATCGTTCCCCATCCACATACCCTCCCCCATTTATTTGAATCAAGGAATCACTAAGCCTTTTGGTTTTCTGCTTTTATGAAGAAAGACCGGAAGGAATTCATTGTATCAATACCCTTTCCAATGTAAATAATGTATTGTAATAATAACATACAAGTTTTTATATGAAACAGAAATTTTCTATAAGCAAATATTATACGATTGTTAATAATGAATCTTAAAGCTATTCATAGTAAAAGAAATAGAATCTTTCAGCAACAACAAATTTTAAAACATGTTACAAACTTTGGCCATGTCAGATAAGTATGATAAAAAAAATATAAAAAAATGGAAACTACCAACAAAAAAAAAGGAAAAAAAATCCTGACCAAATTGTTTGCCAGGTGCTAACAAAATCAATATATCACCAACCAAAAATGCTGGAGGGAAGATTACTCTTACTAGAAAGTTTGGTTTCTCACTGGTCTTTTAACCTTCCCTCCAACAATGACCATTTCCTACAATAGTTATTCAAGGCTCTCATATCACAACTTTCTTTAAAGTGAAGAATCATTGTGAGGTATTTCAGCCTACCAAAACAATATAATAACTTTAGTTTATTCTGGTTTTAAAGAAATAACATTAAATGTTAAAATGGTGTAAAGTAGTTTTTTAATGTCACTTAAAAACATTTTTATTCCTTGGGAAAGTTTTTGGTTATAATCTTGTTTTTCTTTCAGGCACCGTTTTCCACAAAAGGGTGGTTTAGCCCAACGTTCCAAGTCCACTTCCCAGTTGGACCCAGAGAACTTTGATGATGGTGCATACTCAAGACACTCACAGTCATCATCAAATCTCCATCACGAGCCACTATACAAAGGCAAGGCACCCCCTGAAGAGCCTCCATTCAGAGGACCTCAAGGTAAAGTTTTCCTTGACCAATTGGAGCATGAGCCATTCCGAAGACAGCCTCAGCCAATGCCTCAACCAGTGCCTCAGCCCAGAGTCAGACCTAACATGCCTCAGAACACAGGACACCCTAGACCGTTTACACAAAATATTGGTCCTCAAAAAGAGTTTGATAGGCAGTATATTAATGGGCCACATCAGAGGATGCCTTCACAGAATCATAGGCCCAGGGTACCAATGAACCAAACTAGAGTAAATGGGCCTGTTGAACATCATCCACAAAGAAATCCACCCATGGGCCAACCAAGAAGTAATGGTCCCGCTGGGCAACCAAGAATGAATGAACCTCCCAGTCATTTAAGATTTAATGGTCCCCAAACACAACCTAGAGGTGGGAGTCCTTCATATCAGAGCCGAATGTTGTCTCCAAATAATCAGGGAATAGAGGCATCTGACATGCCACAAAATTATGAGCAGCCGAGGTCCCCATTGGTAAAGGAGACCCATTTTCCTGCTGGGGAACCACGGCAGCATGATGACAGAAGGGCTATGGATCCACCTCTCAGGCACTCACCTCATTTCAACCACCTGACCCAGCCCCAGAAACCCTCCTTGGGACAAAATGAGACTGGGAAAAAGATGAGAATGCCCCCTAATGGCCAGGCCAGCTATGTGCAACAAAGAGATTACATGCCACCCCCACCATCTAACTATGAGGCCCCATTTGACCTTCCTCCACCCCCTGATGACTTGACGTCACCTGATGATGTGCCCAACATTCCAGATGATTTCCC
>JAODFY010000005.1:383245-402216 GCA_027580055.1 Paracaudina chilensis | reverse complement strand
TTTGGATTTCCTCAATGTACTAAATATAAGGTACTAGAATAACTGAAGCCAAGTTTACATGTCACTTGGTCTTTAAGCTTAGATGCCAGTAGAGAATTGTGGTTTAATCATTAAAATGCTATCAGAGGCTAAATCAGTTCCTTCCCTTACTAATCCATACTAGAGGAGCCTATTATATAATAAAGAACACTCTCCTACTGTATGTTATTTAGGAATAGGAATACTGTTTTGTACCCCCTTGTTCAAAGCAATAATCAGTGTTTAATTTTTAAACCGTTTGGTCATCATTATACCACATCATAATGCAGACATTTTCTTCGAATTAAACAAGAATTGTGTACTGACTGCTTCAATAGGTGACATCAACTAAGTAGGCCAAGTTCTGCAAAAACGTTCGGCAACAAAATGCAACCATCATTACAGTTATAATATGGTCTAATTTCTTTGCAAATAGGGAGATTTACGATGTGAAAGATACAGAGAGTCTTTTTATCATAATTTAACAAGGGAAACAAATGGCAAAATCTCCTTTTGGTAATATCCACAGGGTTCAAACCCTGATTATTGCTCTAAATTGGGACCTTTTGTGGTGTTGGATAGCTATGTTCTCTCCTATTCCCAACCCATACTACACTGTGTAGGACCCTCTTAAATAGAGAAAGTTATCCCCACACTACCCAAGAGTATTTGGCAGAAGCCCCCCCCACTTCTGTGCCCCCCCCCCACCCAGAACATCCCTTCCTAACTTATACTACACAGCATTCACAATACAGGACTTGACCCTTAACTATACTAGTATATTTGCCAGCTCCTTGGACTTTGCATCATCTTTTTAAATCCTGGTACTATACTGGTACCGCCATAACTTTTTTTTGTAAACTAAAACAAGTCAGGAGACCGTGCCCACTTCATCACTAGCTAACACTGCCATCTGAAATAAGTGTTTCATATGCAGTCATAGGTCAATTGAGGATAAATGCTCATATATTAATTTATTTAAATTTATCTGTTTATGCATTTTTATGCATTAATTTGTCACCGAACAAAACAAATCCAGTAAAAAAAAAAGTTTAAATTTTCATTGTTATTTTACTATGAACGGTTGAAACATCTGGCCAAGTCTTATTTTACGGACCAAAATCTCATTCATAGGGATTTCTTCTTAAAGTTTAAACCCCCTTCTACAGCCCACAAACTTTGTGCCCTAAGGAGATTAGACTGCACAACATGTACAGATTTCTACAGAGGGTTTCAATTCATAGTACTAATTAGAGTCACTGACACCACAACAATCTTATAATGTCCCATTGGAGGGAGATCCATTAATTGAACACATACCAACCGCTGCACATAATAAGGGAAGGCTTCGTCTTTGAAATTACTGCAAGCTCTGACATGCATTTAGCAGAGCAAGTTCATGGACTCGACATGAACTTGGGGAAAGTCCAGTGTGCACATCCACATTGAGAATTCTTGCTCCGGACTGCTTCAAGCGAACGGCAATACTAGCATATCATTTAGCTATTAATCAGGTTCATGAACCCATGCATCTGTTTACTGTACAGTACATGTTTCCAATCGTGTCCATTTGCAGCCAGTAGTTTGGCTACACAAAGAGTGTAGGTATGTCCACCGTACATGTGAAAGTTTGTAACCTTCCTGGAAAAACAAACTCCCTTAGAATGATGATGCTTAATCTTTCACTGAAACGAGGAAACAACAAACGTCACCCTCTACCTGTGTAGTATCCGTAGTGCCATGATATAGCATGTTTACTTCCTGTCGTTTGTGAATATAATATCAATGTGCCACAAACTGACATACTGACAAACCGACATGCCCATAACATCAGATGTGTTCTGATTGGCTTGGCCTAAGCATGATGGATCACACATTTTTATGGCCCACGGGGATGTGATTAACATCTTCCAGCCGGTATTTGCCGTGGAGCGATAGGATATAACAAAGAACAGTGGAAGCGAAAAGGTCACAAATGTGTGCGTCATTCTGTACATACAGAACCATCTGGGTCACTTGACCCAACGAGCCTTCACACTGCAATTATTGATCGCACCTGCTAGATCAGATCTGAAATGATCAGGACTGCTGTATCTGACCTTGCGTGACCTTTAATTCATACACACACTGATCAGGTCTGTCTTGCTATATATAGACTGGGAGTGATAGAGTGCTGCAAAAGTAACAGTTCCAAACCTTTTTTTCTCCCTCATTTCACGATTTTTAGTGCTTTAAATTTTTTCAAGGCAGTCACAAAAATTGTATATTGATGAAATAACTCGCCAATCTGTCGACAAATTACATGGGTTCACCTCCTCATTATGGCCAATGCAGATATCAAGGATGAGAATTCATTCATGTTCCCTGTTGAATTAACAGGATCACGATTACCTTTAGTTACTTGGCCGCTGTTGACCTCAAAGGCTAGATTAATCTATGGTTCATGGTACCCACTATAGGCAACTCATATTATGAAATATAATATGTAACATAATCATTTAAACACCAATTTATGGTTCCCTATTAAAATATGCCCATATCTATAGCAAGGTTGAAACATAATTCCCAAAGAAATGTCATCATATTTGTTACAACAGAACAACAGTACATACTGAATGCCACGTATAACTTATTTTCTACAAAAAATAACAAAATCCATTTCACTGCTTTGTGCATTGCTAACAAACTTTGTCATCCTGTTTCACGCTGTGGAGTCTACTGTAATGTGTTTTGGTACTACCAGACTATTGTGTATAATTAAATTAGCCTGCAAAAAGCCCATACAGATATCTTCCTGCCCTATTCTTTCGCACTGAAAAGCCCGAAGGCATTTGCCACACATGAGTCATACGCATACAATGAGTCTTTAGCCAAAGCAGTTAAGGTCACTGTGCACTTCAATAGCAGCTCAACGAAATAGTGTCACTTAATGGGAAACTATCGTTGGTAATAGGTTCATCGAATTGTGTCAAAATTTTATTTCCAACGACAAAGACATTTTGAGGGATAACCAAGGCTTTGAATAACAAGGGATAAATTAGCTACAAGTTAGTATTGTTAAAATAATGCATATTCTATTGTAGCATATGGCCAGCACAGAGGATGTAAAAAACAAATTGTGGTGTCTACTACATACGGAAGGGGGCATTGTACTGAAATAAGGTAAGAGATGATGGGACAAAGATGTAAACAACAAGGGACAAAGGTGAAGTCAACAAGGGGAAAAGATGAAGACAAAGGGCAAAGATGAAGACAGCTAGAGGCAAAGATGAAGAAATGAAGACAAGGGAGAAATGAAGACAAAAAGGGGGAAATGAAGACAAGGGGCAAAGGTGCAGTCAACAAGGGGAGAAATGAAGACAAGGTGCAAAGACAAAGACATCAAGAGTCAAATATGGAGACAATGGGCAGAGATGAAGACGACAAGGGGCAAAGACAATATTACAATCTTGACTTAAACTGAAAAGGTGGACAAACTAAAAAAAATATCAACATGGAGCTGTGACAGAGCTAGTTTTTACTCTTACCTTTGTTCAATTCCAAGATGGGCATTAATACTGGCATATCTGGCAGTCCCAGTAAGGTTCTTGTCTTCCCTGTAAGCTATGTGCAGTTTTGTCCTTGTGTCTTTGTATTTCTTCGCCAAGCCAAAGTCAATCAAGAAGAGCTGTTCGGGTGGTACAAGAGATAATGGGATATGCTGCATTATTAGACATTGGTAACACATATATAGCTAAAATTGCACTGATGCATGCCACGGGCCTTAATATTTAAATCATTTACCAAGGCCATCGATAGGATTTTGTAACACTGTTGGGGTCATATAATGAGGGGCACGATGGCCTATTTCAGGAAAGGGCAAGAGAGGGCAAAAGCCATGGTTTGCATGAAGCCCCAGTGACTAGGAGCTTGCACTTTTAGTACTTAAAGCAAATAGGGCAATACTTAAAATAGGGCGATTCAAGTTGTATTCAAAGTTGTATATCAAGTTGTACAGAACTTTGTATTATATCTTTGCATTAAAAAGTACAACTGGTCTTCGACCTGTATGCAATAACACTGAACATCATCACTTGATTGAACTTGATATAACTCAATATAAACTGTATTAATAGGTCTATAAATCACCACACTAGGATATCATTTACCACCACACTAGGATATCATTTATCATCACACTAGGGTATCATTTATTTGATACCAGCCTGAGAGGCACGACTCAACATGAACATTTTAAGCATGAACTGACCCAGCTTTGGTTGAAATTATTTCATGTCTTCGTGTCATCAGACTGTTGTTAATTTCAGATCAAAGTTGTTTTTAAAACTACCAACTTTTAAGTTTGCAGAACCCCCTTGGTGGGATTTCCCCTCCCATAACTCTAATTCAACAAGAAAACCACTGGTTTTGTGATTCCTGGCTTTTTAAATTTCATGAATTGTGTATATTGTTAGTGAAGTAGTTGTAATGACCACATTATAGTACCCATAATATTCACATAGCAATGTAAATTTTTGTAAAGGTAAAATTTAAAAGAAAAAGTGAGGGATCATTCAAGTTTTCCCTATAGAATTAGCCTGATTGCAAGGTTTCAGCAATTGACCCATATTTACCTCATATGACCTTTGACTTCTTTCAAAATCAATAAGGGATCATCTACTCAACATGCATAACGTATTTACCAAGGATAACATTAATCTAAGTTGGTACTGCCGACATAACACAGGTCCAATATTTCAGTGTTTGTCGCCTACTGACCTCATATGACCTTTCACCTCTATATGGATCATCTATTCAACACACGTAACGTATGTACCAAGGATGAGATTAATTAAAGTCGGGACTGCTGAGATAAGCTGGTTACAAAGTTTTCCGTGTTTGACCCTTATTGACCTCTCAAAATTAATAGGGGGAGTCAGTTCATGTAGGTATGTGTGTGCCGATAACTAATTGCATCTTAAGGTCCATCCATAAATATAGATATGAAATATTGGTATAGGCCTACATATTGACTCGTTCTACATGCTTCCAGATATTTTTTGGGGAACAGGTGCCCAAAATGTAGATGTATGTCACTCTCTGCACTTTTAATGAAAGCAAAGCTTGTTTGCTGAATATATATTCATAAAATGTCAGCAGGGGATAACATGCCAAGCAGCAGGGTATAATTATTATCTCATAAATAACATGTTTATTTTAGAAAAATTAATCGCTTTTGGATTAATATTTATATTTGGGGCTATCTCTGTGATATGAGATGGATATCACAGATTAGGTTATATTGAATGATGAATTATCCCAATAAATTCAATAAAGAAAATGAGAGATAAAGGGTATTGTCAAGCGAAGAAAATCCTCATGTAACTTTAATATTTAGGCACAAAATAAGATGTAACTCATAAAAAAAATAGTATTGTTATTGATTGATCCAGCCATAAGAGGGGGCATGCAGTTTTGAAAGAATACATGGTTTGATAAATAATGGTTAACTTTAGTTGACAATGCATAGTAAAATACCTACATGTCCTTCTAAATGAGGTACATAGGCCTACATGTAAACTAGCACTTTTCCTTTTTTAAATTCCTAACAAGCTCTATAAACAAACCAGTATAAATGGGAAAAGCTTGAGTACCTGATATCAGATGTGTCATAAATTTATTAAGAGGTTCCAAAGCCTTAAAAAATATATTTTGCTGTGCCACATGCTGATAATCCCCAAACACTTATCACAGAAGGGTTATAATCACAGAATAGGAAGGTTGCAAGACCCTAAATGTCACTCTTGAGTTCCAAGGGCCTTTTTTTTTTTTTTTTACATATAAATCATCTAGCAGCCAGGACAGGTTGTGTTTATCTCTTCTTGTAAGTGATATATATATAGAGAGAGGGTAACCACATTTAAAGCAGCTTCAGGCAGCTTTTTAAATAACATTTAGAGCTTTATTCTACAGTGGCTCGTTTTCCTCTGCCAAGAAACAATGAAGCTTATTTGGGGGTTGGACAAGCACAAACACCACCATGCTTTGCTGAAGCATCATTATTAAAGCGTAGGTCACGATTGTCACAACGGCATTCGTAAATGCTGCATTTCAAACTGGCTTCTCTATTGAACCTTATGTTGACGGTGAGGGGGGGGGGGGGGGGTGAGCGGTGATTGTGGTTGCACTGGTTGGGTTGTCTGCTTCAGGTCTTATGACATGTGGCTTCCACCTCCTGAGACTCCTGAAAAAGTTGTCAAATAATAGGTACAAACATGTGTGATGGCAACATTAAATGGAAATCCCAATAGAATTGGCGGGTCAATATTTACATGCCTGCCATCTGAGCACCAAATCCCTTCATGACCTTAATCTTCTTATGGAAACTTATTCATGTAATCAACTACAGCTATTTATATTCCTGTCATTGTCTTTAGGCATTCCTAATGATACCGAATGAACCATGCACCATTAAAATATTGAATTCTTGTCATTCAAAATGATGTCATCTTTAAGGTACATGTATTGTACATGAATTGTCAATTATGGGATTCCATTAGATCTTCTGCTTGGAAACACAAGTTCACACTTGAGAACCCAAGGGAGATCAAGATTAACCGTGATCCTGGTCGTGTCCATGAGAACGAGTGCAATGCATTGAATGGAGGGCAATGCACCAAGCATGGTAAGTTCACCGATTTTCATTACAAAATGTATCAAACTCCCGTAAAATACCAGTTATGAATTAAGCTTGAGGACAGGACAGCAATTTCTTTTGATTTTTTTTGAGGCATACATATTTTGAATTCTTATATCATGAGTGAAACCGTAAGGTGAAATATGTCTTGGGTGTGATATTTATTAACTCATTAGTCGCATACTAAAATAGTAGTACCTAATTACTATACTATATTTGCCTGTACAGCACACGCTAACACAGAGATCTCGGGGCTTAAATCTTGATCCCCTTGGGGAGTCTGATCCATCCCGAAAGGGAGATCGATGATTGTGGGGTCTGAACTAGAGTATGCGAACATTCACATAATTCACAAGGGGCTTGATCCCCCTCATGGGGTCTGATCCCCTTCACGGGGTCTGATCCCCTTCATGGGGTCTGATCCCCTTCATGGGGTATGATCCCCCTCACAAGTATGATCCCCCTGGTGTTCTCTATTCTGAACAAGGTCTTCTATAGATATCACTCATCAAAATAAAGATAATTTTTGTAAAACCGATCTTCTCAATCTTCTTCAGCTGCTTTAAATCCACTGGCATATCCTATTAGCTTGCCAGTACAGGATGACCTTGTGACCTCTCCTTGAGGATAACAGGAAGCTTTCACTTGACATGGAGCAACCAATCAGGGTTAACTATAAAGGTCAGGTGGATTGCCCGTGGTAAATCAGGCATCTGTGACATATCTTGTCTATTAACTATAGGGTAGCAGCTGACATCAACTCTGGGTGATGGTGAATGGCTGGGAAGTAGTGACAGGCTGCCTGGAAAGTTTGTAGGGGGGAGTGGGGAGGGGATTGATGACAGTAAAGCAGACAACTGTGACATATCTTGTCTACTTGGGTTTAATTTTGTACATCAGTACATCACTATACTTTTTTACATACATGTGAACATTGAAAAATCTTTATTTTTTTTAGATATTCTGTGCCAATTTAAATGCTCAAAGTGATGCAAAAATATTGAATGAAAGTCAATTTAATGATGAACTGTCATGTGGTAGAATCTCGAGGGGATTTCTGTTACCTCACTGCAGGCACATTATCACATGTGAACACAATCAAAGCTTCTCATGTCATTTTTTGAATAAACAGTTCAAGTAAAATAGTGACTAAAATGAAATCCTTTTTGGTCTGCACCAACAATATCCCAAGAAATTATTCAAGATACTCTGCTAATTGATGCTTATCAAACCATAGTACTGTAAGCAAGGCTGACATCAGGGAGGGCAATTCCCAGCAGGTGATGGAATCTAGCTGAAATAGCAAGTCTCCTAAGGGGAGCTGTTGTGGTCCATGACATCATTTAACAGCACAACTGCAGGGCTGAAGCCATTAAACTGGCTAGGGGGTAGATGGCAACCACAGAGCAAAAATAAGCAAAAATAAGTTTAAAGTAATGATACAAACAAAATTACAGTACTTATATATAAATGAGAATTACATGTCAAAATTTAAAAAAAAACTTAAGATCTGGACATTTACTGATGTACAGTGTACTGCCATTTTGGGGTGGGGTGGGGCTACATTTCTACATGCAGAACTCATATTAATTAGGGCTATCAAATCCAATAACTTATGTAACTAAAACTTTCCAAAGTGAATATTTATATAGCATATTTTGATGATTTTTAAATTTGCTTTTTGTACAAAATAGTAAAATTAACCAGTTGTGGATAAGGAGACATTATTTGAATCTGAATACCAGTGGTAGCTAGGAAAAGAACCAAAACTGTGAAGGTAAGTTTTTGTGGGGTTAGGGGAGATACAGAGGCCACACACTCCCCCAAAGTGTTCAAATCACTATTTTTCAAAGACGTAAGGAAAATCCAGATTTTGGTGCCTGAAATTAATTTAGGCTAAAGCCCATCTGCCACCCTGATACCCTTTCGATATGTTCCTTTAAATGTATGGTCACAGTTAAAATGGAGAGGTTGACATCCCACATGAACAAGTTGGTCACAATTAAGTGTCATGTGGTTTTGGCTATTTTAAAAACCAAACAAAATTCATTTTGATTTCATAGATAAATCCACACACCAAGGAACATGATGTAATGAGCAAAATCTTGTGCAACAATTACTATAATTACTATACAAATAAGGTTTAAATAAAAGTGATTTGGTAACCAGATGTTTTAGATTCTAATTTTGTAGCATGTATATGACCTCTGGGGATAGCCAAAAAAAAATCCATTATAATGACAAAATGGAAATTGACAAAATTGTTTCGCATGCATGGCCTCTATTTGCTAACTTTCTATAAAAGGGTATATTCTTTGTGAAATATTTTAGCTACGCCGCGGCACTAGCGCTTGCTAACTGTCAAGCAAAGTATATAAGCATCCTTCCTACTGGCATTCAAGCATCCTACAGACCAGTACAAAGTCAGTAAATATGCTAAATTCACAGAAAATCACCTGAACCCTGATTATTTTCAAAAGATGCAGATGCAAAGATATGGGCAAGAGGGAGCCCTCAAAAAAAAAAAAAACATGTAAATCAAACAAATACAAACTTATATTTTAGCCCTAAATTTCTCCTGATAAACAACATGCAGGAACCTTTACCATGTATGGCACACAAATCTGTCATTGCTACCTTCAAAGTGTTCTTTCTTTCTTTAACTGCTATCAGATTCCATGATAGGTTTGTAAAGATAAAGCACATATTGATGGGAAAAACAAAACTATCAAATTACAGGGAATTTTCATATTTTTATGCAGTTAAACAGGTAGAAAGATTACAAAAATTGTAAAATGGTCACAACCCATTTTAACCCTGTGCATATGAAACCTGTTTTTTTTTTTTTAAATTTATGAACAATTAGCATGGTTATGGTAACCAGGATGAGTGCTATAGGTTTAAGACATGGATGTAAATTATATCAAACCAGATTTGAAAATCTGTTTATATGGTATGTATATTCCCCTATTTTTTTTTCTTCGTACTGGCTGTTGATGCGCACAAATAAAACCAATCTTGAATATTGGACATGCAAAATTGCAAAATTTGAATAATTAATTATAATATTAACAACAAGGTTGGACGTATTAAATTATTAATCCTGTTCTTCTATCCAAAAATCCAAATGGTCATTCTATGTGCATATTTTTTTTTAGTTGTTTTCCTATGACAGGTACAGTATAATAAGCATGCTATGAGGTGGGGGTAGGGGGTGGATAGAAACGATTTAATGATAACGTGGATGCCCACTTTGGTACAATTGTTGTGGTACAGTGCCTACTCGGCAGATGTTGAATGCTAAACATCGCCAGCTGCAAACCATGGGTAATACCATTTGGGCTGCCCCTGAGTATCTCATACATATCCATGACTGATATAAAGCATATAATGTTCTGTATCCGACAACTTCAGGGTATTCATTTATTCAGGAATAAGATACAAATATAACTATTCAATACTATTGTCCCTTGTATTGGCTTCACAGATGTTGCCCTTATTGAGTTATTGTGTTAACATAAACACACACAAATGCATCATCCCGACCACATAGATGCATGCAGGCTTAGTGCTACAGGGGTCTCAGGGTCATATATACCTTTTTGGGCAGTTTGGACCCCCAAAGTTTGGATTTGTGTGCACCCCTTTTTTTCATGTAAATCACAGTATTTTTGTAATTTAATTGTTGAAATTGCATCACTGGACCCCAAAATTTCAGAGCCAGTGCTATTAAACTCTTGATGCATGATAATGAGCGAGGACAGGATCTCTGAAAAGAGCAATTTTCATGTCACTTTTCCGATATCTTGATGTTTCCTTTCGGAAAGGATAATGAGCCTGCAAGGGCAATCAAGTGTGGATGTACACAGGACCAAACAACCAGGTCTATAATGCATTATGCATACCAAAGATACTGGGCCTGCAAGGTCAATCAAGTTTGGATGTACACAGTACCAAACAACCAGGTCTATACTTCGTAGTTCGTACCATATGATATTGGGGAGAGTTCCAAAGGCAATCAGATGGACCTTCAAATGTCTGCATGTTGCTTTCCACATACAATGCTGAACCTACTCTCATTCTCCAATGGAGACATGTCAAAGGTCAGCTTCTTTACCTGCCATATAATATAAATGACAATCTGCAAATGGGGCCTTTTCTTTATCTATTTCCAAGAGGTTGGGTTTATGCATTGGCAGGGGCTTGGAATCTCCCACTAATGCACTTCACCCAAACTCATAGAGGTAATTCACACAGAACACCATTGATCCCTGTTTAGCTTGGCCTCCCAATAATGGTCTGACTTGTATATGATATGCATAAACCTTAGGCCTCCGGGTATTACTGCTGTAGAAGAATTCAAAACATGGATGCCACGCAGCTGCTTCCCCTCCTGGTTCTTAAAAGCAAATGTATCATTACATGATTTAAAGGGAGATTCCTGTGTAGATCAAGTATGCAGGCATTTCCCCCCAACCTCCCTCTATATGGTTCTATTTTGAATTTAATATACATCTAGCAGAGTTGAAATAAAACCCACGTTTACAATAAATATCTCTGAAAGAGGGCATGGATAATTAGCATTAATCACCTCCCATTTATATCATGAAAATAAATTGTACTCTAACACGGCCGAGAGAGCACGATCAATAATCATGAACCCGACTGCGACTGCACATATGCCAGCATGGGGTCACGCTAGGTCAAGTGATAATATACAAAGCAATATCAGCACGCTGATTGTACATAACCTAGATATGCGGATGGCATGGTTATTGAATGTTTTCCCCTGTTAAATATTTTCATTCTGGATGAGTCATTTGACTAATTTTGCAACCCAGCCATACTTCCATTTTCTTTCACCCAGCTTTATTGGGCAAAGCCATTTGCACCAGTGGCGTGCACAGAATTTCTGAGGTGGAGGGGCCGCTCAAAAACCCAGAGGTTTTGTGATTCCTTGCTTCGTCAAATTGTTGAATAACAATTGACTCCATTAAAAGAAGAAAACCTACATACAAGGAGTCCAACAGTCCAACTGCAATTAGCCTAATTTAAGTACAAATAAGGCTGCTTGTGTTTGACCTCAAAAATCCTGAAATCAATTTCCCTTATTGCAAAATTATATTGGTCCACTTAATCATTTTAAGAGAACATATGACCAAGAAACATATTTCCCTATTAGGTTAAAATTAAGTTTAATTAGGCTAGGCTTATTTTAGAACTGTCTGGTTTCTTTATTTAATTACACAATTTTATCAAAATAACAGTCTGCAATCCGACTAATTTTACCCTTCCGTATCATAACAAAATAAATGGTTTTCTGTGTAATAGCTGGGATATGGTAATTTTGCTTTCCACCAAACATAAATTCTTTAATCTTTTATGTTGTCATCGGAGATATCTCACTGTATTTTCTTAAATTAGGAATCTAGAGTTTGATCATCTATAATTAACTAACGGGCAGAAGGGACCACCACAAAATTTACTTGGTTTAAGTAAATTTATGAGCAAAGACTTACTTGGTCACATATCATACCCTCATCGCATATTCTGGATTACCGCCCTCTATTTTCTTCTGGAAATAGCCCAAGAGGCAAAACTGCCCGCCCTCTCAAGTTCCCGCCAAATCATTGTTTTTTTTTTTCTGGACTGTTGTAAGGGACAGGTAATAAAGTCCAGCGATGTAAAACCATCCATGCTAGAGTGTCATGTATCAGAGTTCGAAGGAGTCAACATTTATTTTTAAACAACACATTTTACAACCGCATTCCATTATTTTTCATGTAAAATTCCCCAAAGTAACATTTCACATCCCACAATGATTGTCTACTTAATGAGACAGCCAAAGGAAAACCTCCAACAGCATTTTGTTTGCTGTTACAACTAGCCTATATAGCCTAACACATGAATCACAAAGTCTAATGTTTCTGGGATCTTCCATTTTTCCTGTGGGTTTTTTCAGTGGATGTGATATATATATCCAGCAGTTTATGTATGCCAAACACTGCCTGACATCTGTTCCTTTTCACCCTTGTCAGAATAACAATGAGAAATAAGTGAGAGGGTTGTTTTGCAGTGGATATGGGGTCACCTTCAAATGGTGCCCTTGTGGCTCTTTTAAGGGGGACTTTTTATCATCAAGCCTCCATCATGATAAATGTGTGACCAACTAGGTTTTGAATATATCAATACTACATATTTTCTGTTATTTAAAATATTAAGATATTAATTTTAAGGACTGTAATAAATATACACATCTTATGTGGCCCCAAAGTAAATTTCACAGACCGTTAAATGAAATTTGTGATTGTGATCATACATCAAAGCAAAGAGCTAATCAACCTAGCAGATTTCTAGCATACTCAGGACGAAAGCTGTTTGCCTTTAACCATTAATACCTTCGTCATAAAATATCTCACCATCCCGGACTATGAACTTATTAAAACAATTGATAAATAACATCTCAACACTTAATTTTAATCAATGATTAATATAATGAATGTTATGATCTTCATTAATTCTAACATAGAAATATATTAAACACAATATACTTAACCAGATCCCCACACACAGTACACACATACATAGCTAGATCACTAAGGTTGAGCACACCCTCAGAGTATACATTTATACTCCTTTAATTAAAGGAGCATAGGTAACTTGCAGAAATTGTCTTTTTCCATTGTATTTCTTTTACTACCTGCCCCTCCTCTTGCCCAAAAAACAATTAATTAGCTTCCATGGAAGATACTCATGTATGGATGAACCAACATTGTCTTGAGAAAATCCCATTTTCAAATGTTTCAAACTTATATTTTGTTTCCAATAATAAATATCTCCCAGTAAGTTTCTACCAGAACATAAGACTCAATTAATTTTGATTTTCTATGTTTGGAAAAAATAATAGGTTTGATTATTTTATTTGTAAGCAATCAGCTTTCGTATATGTTTATGCATATCCTCCAAATATCCCCCAGACCTGCTATCCAAAATTATCCACTTCATGAAAGCTGTTTTTTTTTTTTTTTGAGGGCAGGTTTAAATCACAGATGATCCCTGAATGTTGTTGACATCCTATAGTCACTAGAGTACAGTTGACTATTCAAGTCGCCCCCTTTTTGGCCTCCTGGTTTAGGAAGTTTTTCATTTATCAAGTTGGACAGAAATAGGAAGCTGCATGGCTATTATGTTACAGAACCATGACCCTAGGTCAGGCTGTATAAGCATTGTGGTTAGAGTGATGGAAGTGCTTGCATCAGGCTGGATCTCATCTCAGGATTTAGGGGTAGGATTACTTCACAGAGATAGAGGGTGCAAGCTTTTATGAATGGGTTATTTTCTGCTGTTGTTATTTGGTAAGGAGATAATGCACAGATGTTTGCATGTGGTTCAGTGGAGGGTATGCTTGTACAATTGCAAAGTGCATGACCCTCTCTTGGCACCTTGAGTCTATGGTTAAATTGGTACAGTAGAACCATAATTTTGGCAGTCATGATATTGTTAATTTATGCTAAAGCAACTCCAATCAACTGAAAATGAAAAGAGGTATAATATTCTATAACCAAAGGAATCAAAAAGCTTTAAAAATAATAAAATATACAGCAATGGGTATAAAACTATTAGTTCATTAAATGAATTTAACCTATTTCCTTTTCAAACTTTTCGTTTATTTATGGCAAAGCTGTTAATCTTTGTTATAGGTTTCTTGTTCAGTGTTCAGACATGTGGTATTGCTGCACCTGACTTTGACATATCAATGCAAAAGCTGGTTGTTCAAGAGAAGTATAAGCATGGTTCATTAAATTTTGACAGTATTGTGAAGGAATGAAGGTTTTGGTGCACAGAATACTCGCACTAATGTTACACTCCTTGTAAAGATGCTAATTAAAGTTAAGGATGAGCTAAGGCCTTGTTGGAGAATGTAAGGGGGCTCAGACCCTACAAGGGGGCTCAGACCCTGCAAGGGGGATCAAGAGCGAGTGTGGGCCATACTCGGGGTTAGGTCCCGCAATCGTGACCTCCCTTTCGGGATAGACCAGACCCTGTGAGGGAGACCAAGAATTGCACTGTGCATGCCCTCCATACAATGCTGATCTCACACCCATTCTCAAGACCAGGATCAATGTAACTATCTCCCTGGGGGTAAAACAATCTTGAACCTAATTGCATTCTCAAGTATAAATTAAACCTATTTTTTTTTTTTTTGTAACATCGATCTGATCAGATGTTTTTTTGCAATAGTGAATATTTAAGAATGAGTTACCCTTGGCATGCATTTCCAACAGTAAATTCAGCTTCAGGTATTTTCTTTTCACACGCACAAAATTATCATATTAATTAAATATTAGTCAACACTGGCTTCTGGCATTCCCCCCTCTCCCAAAATAGCTGCCTGGTCTTATTGGGAAATTAATCAACACCACTGTTTTTTGTATTATTATCAGTAAATCAAGGCCATATGGACAAGGGGATAAGGTAAACAATGTGCGTATTTCCACCATATTTAAAATCTACCAGCTTCTTAATATAAAGGTATGTGTGTTTAATCACGGTAGTCTTATTAAGCAACTTTAGCAGCTGGCAAGCCTGGCATAATTAATAACGGTAAATGGCCAATATAGCACCGTGTGCTACAGTATGAAAGTATTATAGAACATCATTAACATAACAGGAACCCATAACAGTTGCTGGGAACATAATGATGAACCCAGCATTAAACTGAAACAGACCATGTAAACATTTATTGTTGTGATTGGGAAACACAGGGTTACAGGTCGCATGAATCATGTAAGACATTTTTGGCATTAGTGGAATATAGTTATTCTATAAGATAGATGAAATGATTAAACCAGTACATCAAGAGATAATGGTCATATTTTGCTGTCTCTCACAGTACCTTTAAGGAGCTAATTATCTTTAGCTATAATAGTCACTGTGTAAATGTGGTTTTACATTCAAGTAAAAGAACCTTTTTAACCCTGGAAAACTTCACACTTGCATTCATGTTTAATGACCTGCCTGTACTATACTAACCACAGTGTATTGTTCCCCTTATGGCAGTGTGCCAACTATCACTTGGGTATAGCCTTAAAAGTAGGAACACAAAAAGTGCCTTTGAATAGTGCAGTATGGAATCTGAAACAGTTATTTGTCAATCTGTATGTGAACATTAATACAATAGATCTCCCAAAATGAAAAGTATGGGTTGGGGGAGGTTTAACATCCTCATGGGATAAAAAAAAAATTATGTTGTGAAAAGTTAAGTCAATGGGAACATATATATATTAGCAATGCAGTGGAGGCATTTGAAGCCCATTTCAATAAGTGCCTTGACCAGAACACTGTAGATGTTGTATAAATGCATTTCAAATTGATATTCAAGTCTTCAAGTTCGAGCAGATGAATCGTGATCTTCTTTAACAATGTCTTTTAAAGGTGGGGTTGCAATTAAGTAGCAAAACCTACCTAAGGTCAGATTAGCAATGTTGAACACTTTTGAAACTATGAATGAACACATCCCTGTTGTATTAACTTCAAATTCAACTATAAACACCTCTGTGAGAATGTTTAACAACATATTCATTAAATTAGGAATCTGTGAGATCTCAGTGTCACCGGAAACTCATGGGAATTCTCTACTTGCAACCCGACCTTTAATCTTAAACACCATCTACCTTGTTGTAATATGACTGTAAACAATGACCTTGCACTTTTAAGTCAAGTGAGAAATACCAATTCTACATTTTAGGAGGAAATTAAAACTGTGTCAAATACACACTAACCATCAACATAACCTTGCACACAACCTGCAAAACAGATTGACCAATATCAACACTGTTTTGATGCACTTTACCCTGACAGGCAATTAAACCATCCAACAACATTTTAGGATGTAATTTGTGGTTTTTTTTGTAAAGTGATTTCAAAACCCCATCCTCAAACCACATTTTCTCCAGATTCAGCATTAACCTTTTTCAGAAACCACAAATGCACAAAACCAAACAAGTTTTAACCTTGAACAGTTTCTTCAGACCTTGAAAGGTACAGCACTGCTGAAACAGCAATAGTGGTTGGGAGTTTATATATTATTTTTTTCTGGAGAGGTAATAAATTACTCCAGTGTGCATGAATTGATAAATAACTTGTAAAATCCAATGTCAGGTATCATCATCATACATAGTTGTTTCTGATTTAGTGATTAGTATTTAGCAGAACAATTGTGTAACAGATTGTGGACCTTTTCAATGTGTAAATTGGCAAAACAGATGAGTGTTTTGGTAGCAAATGCATTTAAGTGAATGAACTTGACAATAACTTCAGAAGGGACACAGCATTTTAGGGGCACCAAACATAAGAATAAGTCAATGATTTTAAGGGCACAAATTCCAAAGGGCACCAATGATTAGGCTGCATGGTCTCTGTCTGTCAGAAATCTGTCAGTTCAAAATAAAGAAACTTAATCAAACTGGCTAGACACACCCCTGTGTTTTCATTTAAAAAAATCTTTCATAATATTGACAGACATATAAATGCAAACCATAATATACAGTTTGATATGCAATACAATATACAACTGTATGGTTAAGTTATTAGTGGTGCTGCTTACATTTTTTTAATCGTAATACGCACTAAGCCTAGCAACTGTATTTCATGGGGTTTTCAGCCATAAATATATACAGGTGATTACCTATAAACAGTACATGAGCATTTCGAAAACAACCAACCAGATATACAAACGTATACAAAAATATATAAAATTCCTGAAAGCAATTTTAGCTGGACAAATTTGGCAGTTTTTTTCCTTGCTATTTTGGAACCTAAATAGAATTTGATAGTACATTGAATCCATCCGGTGGGGCACATGTACACATACTCTGAACATGACGACACCGTCCGACTTGATCTTACAACATGCAAGCTTTTTCAAATGCAAGTTATGATTAAAAGCTTTTAAGCTAGGCCTATTCCAAACAGCTTTCTGTCTTCAGTTTCACACTACAAAGTATGGTATTCATTGCTATTAATGTGTATAGACATTTTATTACAATATGGGTCTGTGTTTATAGTCTTGTATGGTAATAAATGCACATCAGTATTAGTGGACGGGGCTTACATAACATTCAGCACTCCTTTCATTACAAGCAGTACTATAAGGTATGCTATGTGTAGGGGTAGCATCGTGGTTGAGCTAGTGGCTAATGCAGTGAGCTCCAAGGATTGAGCCCTGACTAGATTGAGGCACCAAGGCTGGCAGCCACCGCGTGTTGAGGAGATGACATGAGGTAATGTGTCGTCCATCTGTGTGTAGGCTAGGCCTAACGATCGAGGCCTAACTGATTAACAACGAAGCTGTATCTTATGTTCAGAAATAGTTGGCTTATCCACTGTTTTCATTAGGTAATCAAGCTGGGCCATGTGACTCATTTGATTTTGTGTAATCATTTGAATTAAGTCGATGGTTCTAAGTTCAATCAATTACTAAGGGGGTTTAGGATCATGTAACTTGATCAAACCATGCTTTCCTCCGAAAATCTTGAATATAGAAATGCCAATTAAAATGACAAAAAAAGCCTTGCAAGGGGAACAACACAGATTTTTCAAATTAAGCCTCAATTGATTCCAAATTAATATACCTGTACCAATTATCTTCTAACTGCTTTAGTCTAAAATGAGATTCTCAATTTCAAATTTGCACAAAAAATTGACAAAAACATACAAAGATGCCCCTCAAAAATCTCTGTTGGGGGGAATTTCCACCATATATATTGTTGGTAAGCTCCTTCGGCAGCCTTAACTAGTTTCATGTTTTTGCAGAAAAGAATAAAACCATGCAGTTGAAACCATTCAAACAGCTGTACTAGACCAGTTGTCTGTGTAACATAAAGTATTAGTATTTTCTAGTTTAAGGGTTTTGCTGAGAACAGTGTAACTAGTAAAAAATAAACAAGTTTTACCTGTAAAACCAGATTTCTTTGCAAAATTTAGACATGAGTAGGGCCTATTTTCTACAATTGTTGAGAACATTATAACCTGCAGTAAAAAACAAAAGCAGTTTGGCCTGCATGACCAGTTCTCTATTTTGGGGGGGTTTTGTTGAGTACATTATATAACCAGTCAAATACAAACTTACCTGTATGACCAGTTTGCTATATAAAATTCAGGTACAAGTTTTCTGGTTTTGTTGTAAACAATGAAACCTTTAAACTAGAGCACCAATGGTGCAGAGCTCATACCAAATATGTAGCCTGTACAATTAAAATGATGAATAACAATGCAT
>JAODFY010000005.1:314301-329553 GCA_027580055.1 Paracaudina chilensis | reverse complement strand
GCATGAACCGGGGATTCGAGCATGTGTGAATTTAATACAGTGGGGTGCACAATGAAGTGGGGGTACAAATTTAGTAGCACCACCAGATATCCGGCCCCCCCCCCCTCCAGAAATTTTAAAAACATCACAAAGGCCCATGCCCTCCATCGTCTTCCCCTCCTACACAAGAGCTTGGCTCGATGCCTCGTATTTGAATCAATCTATTTGAATCAATCGCCCAAAATCAGATTTTCAATTGGCTCAGCTGAACACTTTTGAAACTATGAATGATCACATCCCTGTTGTAAATAATTTCAAATGCAAATATAAACACCTCCGGTAGAAAGTTAACTAACATGTTCATTAAATCTGTGGGTTCTCGGTGTCACCTGAAACTCATGTGAATTTGCTACTTGCAACCCCACCTTTAAATACTCTTATAATAAACAAAACAAATTGGGAGTTGTGAACCTGACTTGAAATGTAAACAGGAAAAAAAAAAAAAGGATTAATAAATTAAAATAAATTAGTCAAAGTTTATATACATAAAATAGAATAAACACAAAACAGATTTGAAGAAAGATAAAAGTGTGTAGAGACACACACATTGCACATTTCAAGATTTTGCTCATGAGTAAGTCTACATTGCACCGAAGAAAAGAAAGAAATATATTAGTTATACGGCCATCGAAAAAAAAAAAAAATTATCAATGCTGGGTTTTCCTTCTAAGAAATTTAATTAATGGATATTTCAGATTCTGCAAAGGATATGTGTTAAGGCCACCTTAAAGAAAAGAAAAAAGAACCCAAAACAATTATTATTATTGGCTCCTACAAGAAGAAACATTGTATACTGGCTTATAATTCATCAAAATCTCAGTTTGAAATGTCAGAAAATTGTCAAATTTCTCTCTACCTACCAAATTATCATGATTGACAGGTTTAAAAAAAAAAATCATTATAGGAAGCTATTTAGACAATCTTATAATTCCCCTTCCTAATAAATATAGAAGTATTTGTGTGAACAATCATTTATATTAATTTGTTTTACATAAGGGAGATTTTCAATCTGCAAATTACTGCTTTTGGAGGATGGGGGAAATAGAGTAGCCTCAGGGGAACTTGCCCATAATATAGTTCCCAATAGAACTGGTACTATTTGGAGTCTCCCATAAACAAGCCTTTCTCATAAACACCCCCACCCCCTCCCACCAAATATTTTTGGGGATGCAAATTTCGGTCACTATTGATGCATCGGACGAAGCAGATATTTGGGTAAAGTAATTTTACATTGTTACATTTTTTATTGTTTACATATTTTTAACAAATTTGTTAACCTTTTTAATCTTTATGAAATCTTTTACAACATTTTGTATGCCTAAATGACAAGCAGTTATTAACTAATCCTTTAAAATTTGAAGGGAAATAGGTCAGATAAAAAGTGTGACCTTTTTATAAACCCCCAAATCCCCCTCCAAACCACATAAAAAAAAACTCCCAAGCTGACACACAACTCCCATGCATTAAAAACCTGCAAAGTAAATATTGCCACAATCTGGTAAATTTAGATATTGATAAGTTAAAAAAGCATTTCTTAATAATATTGTGCCATGTAAATCAAATGGGCTTGTTTTTAATGTTAGTTTAATTAATGAGAATGCTGAAATTGTGTTTGTTCTTTAAACATTGATTGTCTTTAAACATTGTCAGGCCATAGTCGAAAGGGTGATGGAAATAATCTGTTTAATCCAGCATGCCTCAAAAATTCACATCCAGAGTTCTGAAAGTTTTCACAATGGCCGGTCCAACCACCTATGTACATCCTCAGTCACTTTCCGTCATCCTTTTTTAAAATCTTCACATAACTAACCATCTAACTACAAAACACGCAACATAACATATGACAATTGACCACCTTGGGTCTCAATATAATACACGACCACCAAGTCAATACACATCTGTTATCGGTGCCCATTCTCTCTCTCTAACCGGAGGGTTTCCAAAGGAGAGTGTGGTGGTTGTTTTTTTAGTAACATGCAACCTACAAATGCATACTGTACCCTTAGGGTGCCATGAGGATGCAATGCCACAACCAAAAGAATAACACATCACAGAATCTTAAAAGGTACACATCTTTTGCTTCAGAATATGTTATAAACAATGCTGAAGTTTTTTTTTTTTTTTTTGGGGGGGGGGGAGGGGGAAGATTTGGCTACCTGTCACATGTACTGTATCTTTGCGGTGCCATGCAAAGGTAAACATCCAAGGATGGCCTCTCAGCATTACTGTACATAATTTTATTACCGCTACGATCTCAGGGATGCACTAACTCTAGCTAAGGAAACCAACCTCCGGTCATCATGTACCGCACGACAAAATAAGATGTAGTTCAAACTTCAAAACAGCATTTTGTACAAATTGGAACAAATTTCTGACCACTCACAAAGTGGAACAAATTTCCGACCACTCACACCCAAAACATCTGACAAATATATTCATCCACCCGCTCCATGTATAATATCGAATGACAAATAACCGTGACAGAGAGAGCGCGCATGCAACCAGCAACCACGTAGTACAGAAGCCAGAAACACCATGGCCCATAAGTAAACATTGACAAGCACAAGAATGTAGTCTTTAGCACAGAATATAAAAAAAAAAGTTGCCATTTATATATATATATAAATATATATATAATAAAAGCATCACCGGGAACCCCTCTTGCAGTATGAAACAACAAGCTTCTTCCTAGAGAACGGATTATAAAATACGACCCAGCTTTAGGTGAAAAGTTAAAATACAATTATGCTTCTATCATGATTAACAAATAATTTTTAGTTAACAAATTAATGGCCATTCCTCATCGACCTGAGCCATTAGGTCATATCCTGATTTCTAAGATAAGAAGCCCTCTGGTGCAGAGCAAAACCATCCCACGTCCACTGAAGTGAATAACGAATCACATCCCATACCGGATCTGAACCAACCCACATTAACTAGCAGCTAATTAGGCCGTCGTAAAAAAACATATCAAGACATAAATAAATGTTGCACCAATGAATGCAACCCTTTAACAACAAAGGGAAGTGAATGACGAGGCACTACATCAACTGACCTCGGTTCGAAACATACAAAAACATCTTAAATACTAACAAATGATGGAGATTCATTGATGTAACAAAACATAAAAAGAGAGAAAGAAAAATCTATGTTAGACATCTTTTAGGTATCTAATCGGAATGTTTGTCTAAGATTGCCCGAGCCGGTATCTCTTTCAATACATCTATATAAAATGCAAAAAACTTGCTATGTTGTATGAACATGAAAGAAAAGATGAGAGAATTAAAAAAAAAAAAAAAATTGCACAAGTTACTCTCTGAGTAGCTCGGTGCTCCCTACAAGCTACCATAGCACCCATCGCTGTGAACACCACTAACATATCGATAAATAAATCCTTTTTTTTTACATTTTATCCTAGACCTTTTGCAACTTACACCCACCTGTCATTTTTATGTCTGGGAGTCCGGGTGGGGGTGGTCCAGGGGTGGGGGAGGTAGTGTTGGTAATTCACACAGGTTATGTGAGATTATTAGACGATGCTCTTACATTCGAGGCAATTCCTTTTTCCCTATCTCAAGAATTAAAAGTTATTCCCTGCCCAACTCCATCTGGAAGGGTTACAGACTGAATATTATAGTTTCAAAAATTTGCTGTCTGCTTAGATGATTATAGACTGCTAAACATACCACAGTACTGTGAATGTATCCTATGCCCCTGCCCCACAATCCCTGCATCCCCATTAAAAAACACTGCATCCCCCCCCCCAAAAAAAAAAAAACATGCTTGCCCTTGTATCCCCTTCCTTGAAGGGGTCTGGGTGAGGTTTAGGGTTAAATTCATGTTACTTGTGCTGATGAACTTTAATGATGTTGCATGATGAAGCATGCTTACCTCTAGACAACCTATATAATTTACTTTCAGTATCACACTATGCAGAGGAAACTAGCAAGGGAGGGGGGGGGGTGTTTGCTGGAAATATTCTATTTGGTATTTCTTGATACACTCTGTTCACACAATGTTCCCAGCAATTACATCACCTGACTATAAATTCATACACTCTTAGGAGAGGAGAGATGTGCTTGTGTGAACCACGTGAGAACCTAGAATATTAATTTGGGGGAAAGAGGAAACTGAGATGTTTACCGACATCTGGTGCTGTTGTGGCCATCTTTGTTCATCTATGATCAATTGTGTTACATAAAACCATTTAAAAATTGTGTCCTTGTGTAACTTGTCACAAGATAACGTCATGTTAAAGAAGGGGGTGGAGTTATGGCATGGTGTAAGGAGCAAAAGGATAGAAAACATTTTTTTCCCCATCGATTTTTCTCTTCCAAATTTATACTTTAAAAAGTAAAGCTACTACTGAACTACACAGTTTTTCTTTCTGAGTATTGATGTAGAGTCATCTAAATTGTACATAAAAAGTGCTTGAAAAATAGATTTCCAGTGCTAACATTTTACAAATAAAGGCAAGGTGTCTTTCTAGGCAAATGAACAAGTTTGTTGTGTTACCTCTCTCCCTCCTCAATCGAGCGCCGGCTTCTTGCTGCTGCTAGACCCATCTTCTGCATGCTCTAGAGGGCGCTTCTGAGCTGTCTGGGGAGACCCTACTCGCCTCTTCCAGTCTTTACCCTCTGTCGACGGTTTTTCAGCTCGAGGTGACTCCGACGGTTCCCCGTGGCTTGAGGATGAGCTGTGTGACCCTGATTTGCCTTGCAAGGAATCATAGATGTGCGCCTCCACCAGGCGGTTGATAGCCTCCCCCATGCTGGATTTTGTGGTGGAGCTCGATGGCTGTAGGGACCCGTGGGACTGCTGGTGAAAGCCCATACCGGTAGGATCAACCATAAGCCCGGCTGGATGATACAAACCAAAGAAAGGTGAACTCATGATTGGCTTCTGGGCCCAGAGAGCCCACTGATCCCTCAGAGAGGATGGGAGGGGGACTGGTAGAGGGCTAGGAGACTTGCTGAGAAGGTAGTATGCCGGGTCAGCCACTGCCATGGCAGCAGATGTGTCCCCTGCTAGCCCGGGGGCTAGAAGTAATGGCATTTGACCCTCTAATCCCTGGCTGTGGTACCCAAACCGATTCTGTAAAGCCTGCTTCTCACTCATGGCACGCAGTTTCTCTGCGAAGCTCTGGAATGGACGAGCACCCCCAACATCCGCTACATAAAACCCGGCGGGGATCCCGAGCTGGTCAACGGCTATATGCCTGGATGTACTCTGTTCCAATGAGTGACCCTGCTGTCGGCGGAGTTGCCTCTCCCTTACCTTGTACTCTAAGGTCGAATGTGGAATACCAAAGTAGGTGCTCGCTCTGGCGATGGTCATCTCACCACGCTCTACAATGTCAACTGCTTGGAGGAGACTGTCCCCATCGTAGCAACGATAACGGCCTCTCTTGTTCCGCTTGCTTTCCAACGACTGGTTTACGTCAATGTGAGAGCCCTGATTATTGTTATTGTTGAAAGATAAGGATGAGCGGTCTTCTGTTTTCACCCGTGAAGGCATTTTGAGGCAAGCTGCTTCTTCGAGCGGGCCCTTCTTCACGACAGGTCCGTGGCCCACAGCGGAATTATTCATGGAGGCCAACATGGCCTTAAAGTCTGGTACCTTCATGTCGACATCCGTGGAGAGGTTGGGCTGTTTCAGGAGGGAGGTGTCTTTGAGGAACTTTGTGGCTTTCTTCTTGTGTTCCCTGCCATTGAGACTCTGCACCCGCTCAACCTCAATCAGTCTCACTATCAGATGCTCGAAGAGATCCTGAGGTAGACCGAGAGCGCTCTTGGCATGCTCCTTGTACTTGTCCTTGAGGGTGGCATCCCCGTTGGCCTCCGTTTTGGTCTTGTCTTTGATGAAGGCACAGGTTTTTACAAGGTCCTTGATGATGGCCTGGTCCAGACACTTCTGAAGTTTGGTCA
Source organism: Paracaudina chilensis (assembly GCA_027580055.1). Lineage (NCBI taxonomy): Eukaryota > Metazoa > Echinodermata > Holothuroidea > Molpadida > Caudinidae > Paracaudina > Paracaudina chilensis. The sequence goes on along the minus strand of JAODFY010000005.1, from coordinate 323,587 downwards.
TTTTGAGGGTCTTCCCACTTCCACCGCGGGCCCTGCTGCGTAGGAAATTGCGGAGCTTGGCCGCATTGTCATTGCTGTCGTAGTCAATCTCTTCTGTGTTGGTCCCACCCTTGGAGGCTTCCTCCGTGTCGCGACTTCGCAAGCGGTGCAGGTGGTTTCTGATGGTGGAGCGTGGGATACCATAGAGCATGGCGGCCCTCCGTGTTCCCAGCTTACCCTGCCTCACCTCCTGTAAGGCCAACTTGAGATCTTCCTGAGTGTAGTTGCTAGAACCCAAGGTCCTATGCGGTCTGGTGCCTTTAGCTTGTTGCCTGTAAGGAGAAGGCGGAAGAAACAATCAGCATTTGGAGTGACGTTACTGCTTCAAATGGAGTGAATTCATTAAAAAAAACAGGTTGACAACATATGTGCAAATTTTATGTGAAACTATCTGAGAATGGGACAAAAGTTTTATATATTGAACCATATCGAACACTTGGTAATGGCCTTGGATGATCGTATGAGGAACCTACTTTAACAATGTATGAACATAATACCAGGTGTACTTGCAAAGTTATAGTGTTGACTTCTGCTGACCTCAGATAACCTTTGATCCCAACCAAAATGAAAAGGGATCATGTACTCACTACTATTGGAATGCTATATACTATTTATGATCCAACTTGATCCATGTTTGACTCACTGATTGATCATGCCTTCAAGACAATTGTCATACAAACATATACCTTCAATGTAACCTTTCCAGTGTTTGGTCTCCTGTGATCTCAGATGACCTTTGACTTTTTTGCAACAAGCAAATGTGGGTTCCCATTTCTAACCATTGAATCTAAATCTGATGACTTAAAAGTGTGCATCAGGACTTCTGGCACCTGATTATAACTAGATCCCAGTTTGACCCCAGACAAACTTCAGATTTTTAGTGTCAGATGCCAGAAATTTTTAGTGTTTGGCCTCTGTTGATCACAGAAGCCTTTACATATAAGATCAAATTATTTGATCTAAAAGTGCTCATGTATGGCAATGGCTGGCAAAAAACTATAAACTGGATCCAATTTGTTTAAAAATGTTACACACAAACATTGTAACACCTTCATTATAAGGTTTTCAGTGTTTTGTCTCTGTTGGTCTCAGTGACATTTGACTTGATCAAATTATTGAATCTAAATCTCGATGACTCACTTGTGCATGGTGATCGCTGGCACTTTGAGAGGCTCCTGGGAAGGTTTGCTGCCGCCAGTGTAGCCTTTGGGAACCGTCAGCTCTTCCCGGTAATGCTCCTTGCTGACAGCTGCAGTGGCCAGGGCAGACTTGCTGAGGTCGAGGGGCAACTTCTGCTGGCCCACCTCATCGAGATGTTCCTCGGTAATGTCAGCCGCAGCTTGATACACTGCAAGAGGAACAGATGCCTCGGTTACAAACAAGACAGACATTTACAGTGCACACAGACACGGTTATGTACCTCATGAGTGGCAAACAAATGACAACAAATGAGTGGCGTTTAGGTTTACGGTGAACAAAGACGGGTGATGTCGTATGTTTATATTATATATGCATACCGCCCTCATCATGTGACAACTCGTGTATATATGATCATACAAGAGAATAAAGTTTACCGCTAGTGTTCAGATAAACAACATGATGTCCGCGTAATCTCTGATAACCTCTCCTACTCATGACTGAACCACAACACAAGGCATTGTAAAGGAAAACCAAAACATGACTGCTAGTTTGAGACTATCAAATCATTTATGCTACAGCAGTGGTGCTCAACTACTTTGACCCAAGAGCCACTTTTAATTAAGTTTAAACTTTGTAGTAGCCAACTTCATGAAATAGTTTGTTTTAATATTAAAAATTTGGGCTCCTTGAACCTTCCGTGGGCCATTTTAATACAAATCACAGGCCACAAAATGCCCATGGGTCACCACTTGAGAACCTGTGGGCTACAGTGTAGAGATACTGATGTTGAGTTTATTTTTTTTGAGTGGGGGTGGATTGTTAATATTGCTTGTGGGCTTGAATTGATTGCCAAACCTACACCAGTTAACATACACACTGATCGTTTTTCAGAAGTGGATGGGGTGGGGGGACTGTATCATTCATTTCAAAATATTTACACTGTGAAAATTACAAAGTAAGTGGGAGCTTAAAAAGTGCAGAGGGCATGTCTCCCTGACAACCCAATATTGCCGGCGATGCATGCTATTCCGAATTTAGCTTCAGTTTACCAAGCTTCATTGAAACTAGTACCAATAAGAACATAGGGTACAATAAATGATAGAGGCTATGAGACAGCATGGTGACCTTATACAGGTGTTTAAAATAGTTCATGGATTTCATAATTTTTTTTTTTAGCGTTAAAGTTTTGGGAGGCATACCAGGGGGCATTGTTTCAAACTCTTGCAGACAAGATGAGGAAACAATTTTTGGCAGAGAGTGATTGATGAATTGAATGCTCTGCCTGAAGCCATTGGAGTGTGAATGGTTTTAAGAATGCTATTTGATCATAGACTGGCAGGAGAATTTATGGTTTTGTGCGGTACAGAGGGTCTTTTACAGGGACTTTCCCTTTCTGACTGCTCATCTTACCAAACAAACTAAACAGCTGCAAGAATCTACTGGGCCCATCACAGATGCTGGATCTATTCTCTACAATAAGCACTGCCCACAGGGAGACAAGATTAGTTCTGCTTGACTACACACTTTTCTCAGGGACCACTTCCACTGGTGTACAGTTACAATCACAAAGCAGCCCTTCCTAACACCCAGCTAATTAAGCCAACAACCACCACAAAAGGGAGCTGAACACAAAGAAAAGAGGCTCCCTTTTGTTCACAGAAAATGTCTGGTGTAGATATATAAGTATAGATATATATGTATAGATTAGGGCTGTCGAAATACAAATATTTATAAATTTGGTATTCGCTACCTAATATTCAAACGAATACCGAATATTTGTTTATTTCGGTAACGTTATGTACCAATTCCGCAAAACTTTCGCTCCACAAAAAATCAACTGAATCACCGATTAGGCCTATGTTCATAATGTAACAGTGTGTAAATACGAATTAATCATCCCCATAATATCCTAGCTTAAACTAGCTTAGGAGGCCTAAATTTATTCACCATTTTTGCGCGCAAATTACCGTTTTCATAATCAGACAAAAAAATAAGGTTTAGCAGCATACACACGGCTAGTTCGGCCGACCACGTTGCGAAAGAACAAAATTGTCCGCGGCTCACCGCCAGTAATACGTACACACGTGTGCCAGGAACTTATCAAAACCAATCCAATGTTGAAATTATTTGTTTAAAAAAAACATTTATGTTTCAATCCAAAACATTTATAATTATTACATAAAATTACATAAAATTCCTTCACAAATGGCAAATTCACAACATGATTTTGTAACTCGCTAAATCAGCATGCTCAACAATCATCACGTTACCATCCATTGCACATAGAAGTCTACTAAATTCAACACAGTATTTCTCCATTGAATTTGTAGGGAAATTCCAAAACACACTACAAACCAACATGCATAAGGTCGTACTATTAGTCATTCGCTTTTAGATGCTGAATAATTTGAGAATACACTGTATATACTGTACATTCCGTATGCACTGGCGCCATTTAATGTACGGACCGATTAAAGATAAATTTATATAATAACATTGGTTGAAACTGAAAAATAATGTCATAATTGGCAAAATCATTTTTTAAATAGCTTGTTTTTGTTAAATTTAATGTTTGATGTTTTTTTTTTTAGAGAACAGGATTTTTGTAGCGATGTTTGCATGTGCTTAAACTTTGTGAGATCGAATATTCGTCAACAGCCCTTAGTTGCGTACGTATATATATACCACATGAGATCGTAACGCCATTAAACTTTGTGAGATCAACGAATATTCGGTATTCCTCAACAACCCTAGTTGCGTATAGCTCGTGCGATGTAACGTTATGGCTGGTATAATAGTGTAGTTGCGCAACAATGGAGTTTTACAAATTAGAAATGTTTTGGATTTACCAGGGCTGTTGACGAATACCGAATATTCGTTCAATTTTTATATAAACAATTTGATGAATGTCTTATTCAATAATAGGCATAAGTTTGTCCCATCTATTGTTGTCGACGATTGTAGCTTAACATGTGTGTGTATTACTGTGTAATAACTATGTATTACAGCGGGAATTACACAGACCCCACAGCGGTAGCACCCGGCTAAAAGATAGGCTAGCTCGCCGTACGGCAAGCTAGGCGCCGAATACAATCATGCTTTTGTTGCGTGTACTAAAATCCCTGAACATATTGGTCATGAAACAAATTAAAATCGCTTTGATACCGATAATTTTGAGAGAAATATGCTTGGAGAAACAACACTTCATTAGAATAATTTGGGGATGTTTCACATCTGCATTTTGGTGGGAATTTACAGGGCGATTTTCTAAATTTTTCATGTGGCCTTTGAGAACTTGGAAGACTGCCAAATTTGCCGTTCATGATCAGCTGTTTCCGAATTATTGGTATTCGTATTCAGCAGAGATCGAACAAATATCGAATATTCGTCAACAGCCCTAATATAGATATAGATATATATGGAAAACTGGGTCCCGAGCGGGACTCGAACCTGCAACCTAGATATATTTATATATGTGTTGGCACACCAATGCTGGCCAGTGTGTATACATGTTTTGCTGATATCAATGGTTAACCTCATATTGATGACACCTGAAGATAACTGGTTATAAAAAGAAGCCCAAACGCCCCAAAATTACAAAATATAGTATGTTCACAAAAATATGATTCTAGCCCTGCTACCTCTTTTCTTGCTGTAGTCTTGTATTTTACTCTTTGCTATCGTAAGAAATCACTGAAAAACACCAAAATAACACAACTATTTAAACTTGGAAATCATGGTCAATATATATTCTAACTGGACTCCTTTTAGAATGTTTGTGTTTATAATTTTTATTCAGGGTTGGTGGACTCGATTAAAAAAAAGAAAAAAAAGAAAAAAATGGGCCGTATTGGCCACATCCGGTCACAAAATAGAAAATATCTACGGCCACCCTCAGCCTTTTTATGAGAAAATTGTTTTTTCTTGGTCAATATGGATTGAAACCAGACACAACCTGCATCTTGTCATGGTCGAAAAAGCATGCTCCTCAAAAAATGGATACTTTGATGAACGGCAATCCATTAATATCATTAATTGCTTTTGGCTGTGCCACTTGAATTTAAAACTCGGCCAATGGTCCTGTAGTTTTGGCCAATCGACATAATTTAATTCGGAACATGCATTTTAATTATGCCGACCGCACTCAATTAGTTTGCAACATTTGGAGGACACACAAGACCTCATTTCCTTAAGATAAACAGTACGGGAGATATATATTGTTGTGGACAGCCACAATACAGCAAAAATCCTCTGGCTGCATGTTGAGCAGCAGGTCGCAGGTTGAGTCTTGCTTGGGACCCAGTTTTTCATTAAATATAAGAAATGTCCCTTGCCATAATAAGGCAAAGGTTGTCAATGACAAGGTGATAATAATTCTAAATGCAGCATATAAAACTCAGCTGAAATCCACCTCCTTCACTATATATACACATAAATACGTTTTAGCACTTTCTAGCATTTCCCCATTACCTGATTCTGTCAGCCATTGCTGGGCCCGTCGGAGTCGTTCTTCCGCTGTGATGTGGTGATCTTTGCCCTCTAGGATGCTGCCCAGATAGCTCTCGTGTCTTGCGATCGTTTCCTGTTTAAGAGGAAACGCAGAAGAGGAAACGATGTGAACATGCCAGCAATGTCACCACAATGCCGTTACGGTGTGGCCTTGGAATTACAGCTCTAGCTGTATATTTGTCCCTTCCTTGTTCAGTTTCGTGTCTCAACAATAGAGATGACCTTGCTAGATTGCAGCAAGGCGAAAGGTTTTCTTTCTTTGAAAAAAAAAACATGGCTCGTCCTCTAATGCATGTATATTGCTCGAGAAGCCTTTACAATTGACGGAAGATCTAGACTGCATGCCAGTTCACAACATTATCCAAAGATTAACTAGTTCCCCCACCCCAACCTCTCAGAAATAATCTTCATGGGAATAATACATGTCAACTTTACAATGGCACGTTGCTTCATGTAGGCCTATTACTATCCATGAAGTTTACATGTACAGCAACACCAGCTGCTAGATTTACACAAACATCTGGGACCAGAAAACCAAAGGACCAGAAAACCAAAGGACCAGAAAACCAAACTTTTGGACAATCAGCCACCTCACCTTCTTACACATATTGGGACATGTAAGAAGAAGTGCTGGGAGGACATGACTTTAAACTGTGACAGGACTGTCTGTATTAACATGACTATAACTGTGACAGGACTGTAACACGACTATAAATCGTGCCGGGACTGTATAAACATAATTTTAGTAAATGGTTGTACTTGGCATCTCAGACCCCTTAACATCCTTCAATGTATACAATCTCTCTTTATATTTCATTATTTCATCCTATTAACACATCAATACACTGATTACAGTATAAGCAATGCAGATACAATACAGTACATGGGAACCTGAAATATTAAACTTTGAATGTCAGTATAATTACTGCACCAAAAGCAATTATTAAAGTCAACCTTTCAACTGAAACTATGATCAAACATTACAAAGCATTTTGCATTCATCATAACAACTGTAACATGTAACTGAAAATGTTCAATATACTGTGCACACAATTTGCCATCTTCTGCTAAATATCTCCCAAATGCTTTTATTACAATGAATATAAAACCTGTCATAGTGACTCACTCAACACAGCACAAGAAAAAAAAACAAGCCTTCCAATTCATTTAATAACTGTGTGTGCATATGTACCTTCATTTCATAAACCCACAATTGGACACTCCGAGCGTGCACCGTTTTGTCTACCTGTACAATCTCGCCTCATCGTAACAACCAACGGTAGCCTTAGTCGTCGATGCGATATGGCGAGTCATCATTATCCTGCATGATTTATCACTCATGTACATGTGGTTCTGCATACAACGCAGGCCATATTAACTCCTCACCAATACACTGGGTCCCTCTCCATCATAATCCACTACCGTGCTAGCCACGTATTCTAATTACAGCTCCTTAATTGATCAAATTTGACTCGGCCGTATGTCTGTGCAGGGTTTGCGTTTTACGTATCACTTGTTCCAATGTCACGATGGCCGCACCGTCGCCTTCCATTTTTTCAGTCAGCTTGCAGGCATTGTGGGAAGAGCCTGACAAACGCAACAGCTATGAAGTGACGATAAGTGACAGGTTAATGGCAGATACAACGGAGAGCTCCTTTTGGCTGCCTGCTCAAAATTTAGGCAGACTTCTACACTTAATTTCAGACGCACGGCATATGAACATATATATATTTATATGTATTCTACGAGTCTCTGAGTGCCTTGTTTAAAATTCCATCTTTGAAGGGAGGGCAGAGAAACACTGCACATCAGAGAGGTCTACTGTAAACAGCAGTTGGCTGATCTGGTTGCAGTGTACATAGTTACCACTCTCCCAGTTAAAACAACTGGTGTGTCACAAATGTCCTGGGTCAGATAGCTAGCTTTCAATTCTTTGTAGTTTCTAGAATTAGTTTTATTTCTGATTTTTGTTCCTTTTTGATTTTTCAACATCAGTTCGCTGACCTGCTTGCATATTTAGTGACTACTCTTATAGTAAAAACAACAGTTGTACATATATCACAAATCTCATTTTATTGGTCAAATACTGGCTCTCAAATGTATTTGTTAGACTAAAGCAGCTTGGGTGTGTGACCAGAACTCATCTTATTTTTTCTGGAATAGTCGAGAAACACTGTATGCTTTATATACAAATTAAAATCTCTCTCTCGCTCTCTGACAAAATTTGTCAAACTTTTCACCACCAGCATTTCCTTCAATTGCGAATGGGATGGCAAAATTTACGATTAAGAAAACTGGTGTCAGAAAGTTGTTCAGATATTACTGCTGTTTTCTAGTACAGTAATAACATGTGTATATACATTGTAAGTGTATAATACTAATGTGAGCACAATCACAGAAAATCTGTCCGAAGTCTCAGGCTATGATTTCTACTGTACACTCATGGTCAGAATTACAGCTCTGTCTCTGGTATATAGCACAGGACATGTATTACTTGTAGTAGTGCAGTACATGTAACACATACAACTGAACACACAATCGCAGTAAATACGTCCAATGTCTCAAGCTATAATTCCTGCTGTACACTCATGGTCAGAATTACTGCCCTGTTTGTGGTACAGTATATATCACAGGATATATGCATTACTTGTAGTAGTGCAGTACATGTAACACATGTATACAACTGAACACACAATCGCAGTAAATACGTCCAATGTCTCAGGCTATAATTCCTGCTGTACACTCATGGTCAGAATTACTGCCCTGTTTGTGGTACAGTATATATCACAGGACATGCATTACTTGTAGTAGTGCAGTACATGTAACACATACAACTGAACACAAAATCGCAGTAAATACGTCCAATGTCTCATGCTAGAATTCCTACTGTAAACACATGGTCAGAATACAGCCCTGTTGTTCAGTACAATGATTATGTAGTGCTGGACACACATTACCTGAAAAGTCTCACTATTATATGCACAATCACCTATATGTATGGAATGGGAATTTTGGGAAAATTGACACGACAGAACCCACCTTAAATTTGATGAATGGAATATAACACAAGATATGCTGGTAGTACTTCAGGTCATCGGTTTCAGCTTCTAATGCAGCATTCTCATAAGTTGAACAATCGGTAGTCATACGGAAATTTGAATTGCATAAATCGGCTATTACGACGTTTAATATAATATATGGCCAGGGAAAAAGCAAACAAACTTGTTTCATTGCTACAGAAAATAATGCTTGAAGTCATAAATCATTGTACTCTAAATCGAGAGATAACAGGAGCACCAATGGTGCAGAAGCTCATACCAGATAAGGTGTGGAAAATTGGAAATGCAGTCATTAAAAAAAAAAAATTAAAAAAAGAGAGACAAACCACCAAGGAATTTGAATTGCATTAATTAATACTTAACATTAACACATATGGCAGAGATGACCAGAAATATCGCAGGGCAACCAAATATTTGGAAAATAGTGCAGCAGGCAGTGGCTTAAATTTCTTTCTGGCTTTGGGGGGGATGAGATCGAATAACATCGCTCGTTCCAGTGTTCGCAGTGTGTTCCACAGTAATATGGTGACATCAGTATG
>JAODFY010000005.1:290715-301177 GCA_027580055.1 Paracaudina chilensis | reverse complement strand
GTACCCCCCCCCCCCCCCCCCCCGTATATTTATCGCTCGTAGGTCTCAAGAAAATTGTGAATTTATTCAACAAAATGACTTGTTAATGAAGCACACAACTCAACTCCTGGACCCAGGCCCCTCTCCCAATAGATCCAAAGGTGCACCCAAAGTGCCTCTCAAAACTTAATAATTACCTACATTAAAACAGGCCACATGACCATTATATATGATTTGCATTACAATCAAAAACTAAATTTTAACCTCACACCAAACCTAATGCCCCCCTCTGCATGCCTTTGTCCATGCCCTTACCCAATCTAAAGTCACATCGCAAACTAAGGTTGCACAATTACAAATTGCAGACTAATATGCAGCATTTTCGAAAGTGAGTTTGCATTTGCGGAAGTGCAGCGTGCCATTTAAAGGCCAAACTTATTACTGGTGCACCTTAATAAATGTTAACGGACATATAAAAACATAGTTGAATGGTTTATGTTACTAATACCATAGCTTTTGAGCACTACAATATGTGAAAGTCTTTTTTATATATATTTTCTTGCGGGGCAGAGGAGGGTGGGCAAAGAACATCCAAATATAACTTTATCTGAAACAGTTACAATTGTGCGATTTGGCAAAATTACCAGTTTTTATTTTAAGGCCTGGAATTTTATTTATACAAACCCTGCTTTGTAAACTTCTTTTGTTTTTGACAGAACATACATGGTAAAAAAAATGAAAGTAAAATGGTAAACAAAAGTCTCAAACTTGTAGTAATGCAGTTCATTTTCCATAATACTGAATTGTCACCACTTAGTAATTTAACATACATTTTGGTCATTAAACAAAGGGGGTGGGGGAAGGGTAAGTCTATTTTTTTTAAATGATTATGATGGTGTGAACAAGAGAGATTGGCCATGGTTTGTTGCCCTCCCTAATCACAGGTTTACAACATTGTTATTATATTATTATTATTAAATTATGGAGCAATTGAAAATTAACTCCCACCCACCCCAGACACAATCGTCCCCCTTCCCACACACACACACAATCTCTGTAACTAATGCATGTATTTTTTGTGAATAAATCATACCCCATATATATATTAGCTCACTGGACATTGATAACCTACATAACATCTCACACACAGTACAATCATAAATACTACATGCTAACCTCCCTACATGAAACACAATACCATTTTATACATATATTGACTAGATTCCACAATCCTCATGAATTAATCACATCATGATAATAGGACATGCTGATTTTTTTTCTCCCCTGAGTAATAAAAAAGCTTTCTAACCATACAAACCCCTGAGTTTAATAATGTGCATGATAGTCCCTACCTCCTATATATTGGTGTGTGTGTGTGTTATGCCAGCATACATTGTGTGCCAGCACTGCCTGCCAATTTGCTTCAATGATTCACATAGGTCATCAAGCATTGGGCATAGATAGCTAGCACTCTCCCACACACAGGTGAAGTGCTGCTTGACAATTTACATCCAGCTAGGGGGTACTCATAAATTTGTGTTTATTCTGTATTACATGCAGTGTAGGAGTGTCACTTCTATGATTTCGATGAATCTGATTGGCCGGTCATGCAGGGCAGTATTAATGTTCAGTTCAGTAACCTGCAAGCTGGAGTGTGGTGTGAGTTAATAATGGTGTACGGTGGATTGCTGTGTGCCTTGCGTAATAAACTTTAACAGCAACACATGGAATCATCAATGAGTTGCCATATATGCATAGCATAATATTCATGCATGGTAGTGACTTAAAGGAAGGTATATCCAATCATTTTATCAAATTGCTATGGATGCTTGTGTTTTTTTTGTTTTTAAATGTAGCATTAAGAGGAACAGAATGCATAGGTGGATATATTCCAATAGCAAATCTTTCTGTTTGTATGTATAATGGCAATGATCCAATGGAAATGATGTGTAATAGAAATAATCCCCTAACATAAATTCCATGTTTTATTCTCTTGTGTTCAGAGTGCACATTTTAACCTACTTTCTCCTGAACTCCTCCCAATCTATCTGATGAAACCTTCACATTTTTAGACTCCCTGAGCAGGGCAATAACAAATTATGCATGCCTACATAATGAGTGTAACCCAAAACCATGTGTCATTTCCCTGCAAAAATTAATGGCAAACTGCCTGTTTTTTTTTTAAACCCATTAAAAATGAATGATCCACAAACGGATGGATGGGCTTTGATGTACATAATTCATGGGGGTTTTAGGAAATAATTTTATGCACAATTCAGCAAAGATATTTTCATCAAATCTCTGTTAGGCAATGAAATTGGTATTTAATGGAACTGCAATTAAGAGATATATAATTTTGAGTCATTTTGAGCTTTTTTTTCCTCCTTTCAATTGTCAGAGGCATATGGAATTATATTGTTTGGCAGGGGGGGGGGGATAATGGGGGATGGATGTTGTGGGTTAATACACCACTTTAATTTTCTTTTTTTAGATGCTGCCAAACCTGCCTGGTAAACCTGCAAATATCAAACAATTTATCAGACTTAGAACTTTTAAGAGAATTTAGGTTCAGAATTTTTGTTTGGGGTTTTCAGCATTTGATTTTCACTTCTTGATGTTGTCTGAACATTTAATACCCTACTTAATTAACAGTGATAAAGGATGTTGGGGATTGGGGGGGGGGTGCAGCAGTGCCCCCCACCTAGAAAATATCTTACTAATTCATGGCATTTCCCCTCCTGAAAAATATTGTGGCCCCATAAGAATTTTCTGCCACCACCCCTCCCCAACCCCACCTTGGATACCTGGGTACAGGGGATGCATAACTATATACAGTGGCTACGAACATACTAGGGAAACTGCATGTTGTATTTGAAAGGGAATTGGGGGCATATTGAGTTTCTTTTAATGCAATATTGTGTACTGTGCCTAATTATGTACAATATACTAACATGGTTAATATCAGTGGTGTGAATATACCTTCCACAAAGCAACCCTTTTCATTGGACAGCTGTGAAATGCTGCATTGTTTGAATTCCTGAGAAATGCATCGGTCACACTCTTTGTGATGAGATTCATGTATATCACCTGTCCTGTGACAACTATAATAAAAATGATACAGGTTGTGGCTGCTTTTCAAACCCACCACACCCTTTAACCTCAAAACCTTGGCAGCAGATCCAACAAGGAGATTTCATTATAAATGGGCCTGAAAGATTAATGAATGAATACCCAAGCGGTGCCTGGATAAAGTTCTGTTTCTTTACTGGCTTTGTTTAAATCTATGCATGTTCATATTGTATGTGAGCTTGTGCATTGAATGTTCATGTTGCCTCATGATGCAAGCAACAAGCAGTGTTAAAGCTGCTGATATTGACCTTTGAATTTTTGTTTACGGGCTATGTTTAAATCTCCTATGCATGTTCATATATACTGTTACTGTATGTTGATGTGTGCTGTATATGATTGAAACAAAAATGTGTGTTCTTGTATGAAAATCTGTTCAGTGTCGCTACATTGCCAAACTGATACATCTTCTCATGGGTTAGCTACACCCAATTGGCATGTCTTTCCACAGATTGCTAGTCAAATTATGTGGCATGCACTGCCATTGAAACTAACGTTATCGTTTATGTTCCACGTTAATTTAAGTTACGATGTATTCATCCTGGAAAGTGCCCAGATTGAAACAAGAGCTTATAACCAGGTCTTATATTCACGGAAGAAAGGTAATTTTGCCATTAAATGTAACAAATGTACCTAGCCTAGCAACACTGTAATACAGCCTAGGCTAGCTACTACTACTAGTATAATGAGTGAACTGAAGTTCGTTCGGTACACATTATTTTGCAATAGTTATTCACGGATGACTCATCAGTGATGCACAGCTCTGTTTAGGACCTATATGAGAGCACCCTCTGTTGATATTCAATAATGATGGGCAGCCCCATTTGGGCAAAATGCTTTTATTTTGTGATAAACTCCATCTGTCTAGTGCCTTCACACCCATCAGTACACACACACACACACTCCCTGAAGATTCCCTGACCCACTGGAAATCCCCTGAAGATTCCCCCATCCCACTAAAGACCACCTTATCCCTATAGATTACATTATATGCTGGAGATCCCCCCATCCCAGCTCAAACGGAACGAGCTACAAACAACTTAACTGAATGGGATATTTCAGTGATCTTTCAAAGGTAAGACTAGTTTTGGCAAATAACACACTAACATTGTCACTAAACACACAAATATATATATAGATACTTTTCATATGTAGTATATATATATATTTTATATATATAAAATAAGGCAAAACAAAGCCTGAACTGCCATCCCTGAGAAGCAAATAATGTTTTTTGCGCAGTCAGAACTTTTGCCTAATTAGAGAAAAAAAAAAGTCATGAACAGGAAATTGAATGTTAAATAATTCACAAACAACTGTGAACTGCAAGCCAATGGCTATAGATTGTGCTTATTCAGCGTCATATGAAAGTTTCTCTGATTTTCATGATTCCATATTGCGTATATAATATTTAAAATTTTCGTAATTTCAATAATGCTTTACCCCTGAATTGAGTGAGAATTGGAGATGGGTGTGAGTGTGTTGCACACACGCTTTCAGACAAAATCATGAATTAGCGCAAGTGCTTGCTACGCGTGATGTGACAAGTAAATTCAATTTTGTCGCCACACATATACCCGCATATGCCACATTGGAACGGATGGATGCGCCCGTGACAACTCATGTGTAGGGTGAACATTACTGTATCAGTGAAATAGGTCTCACAGTGTGGACACTTTGAGGCCTGTGGAGGTATATCTGACCTGAGTTGTGTACTCCCCTGAGATTGGCCGTCGGCCTTAGCCACCGACTGGTCAGTCTGTGTACCCATGGAAACTTTGGTGTATGGCCTTCCCTGAAAACCCACCTGATTGCCATACATTTGGAATGGGTAGGCATTCTTGTCATCGCCTTCTTCGTGGTGGTGGGCCGAGACATTGCTAGGGGAGTTGTGGTTGTTCAGCATTCCGTCCACAGAGGCACTGCGTACTCCTTCCCTGTTGATGGCCGACAGGTCCATTCCATTCTGCTCAGGATACCCGCTGTGGTTTTCGTCCTGCTTCACGTTGATGGCACCGGGGGCACTGAGAAAGAATGGTTGCTGGTTTTCGGTTGTCACCATGCTTCGGTGTCCTTCCGATCGGGTGTCGATCCACATCTCCTGCTCAGGGGACATGACGAAGTCGCGCTTGGGCAGGGGCTTCCGTTTCCTTTTGTTTGCACCCTCTTTCTTCTTCTTGATGAAGATGGGGAAGCCGCTGGTTGGCCACATAGAGGAGGTGACTGGTAGGATCTCGTTCCCTTGGACCAATGGTGTGTGGCTCGTTGCCATCTGACTGAGGGACGCGATGGGGGAGGCAGAGGTCGACGTGGGCTCATGGTGGCCATTTCCCCCGGACCCGGCCGAATCTGGAGCATCCCCATTATCCGTCACAGGGGAGGTTGATGCCTGAGAGTTGTTGCCACCAAAGGTTTGTTCAGAGGTTTGCATCGGCCCCAACAAGGGGCTATGTTTGGTCGCTGTCGGGCCGTCCGCCACCACAGACACATTCAGTGGCTGCGTCAGCGAACTATTCGAGTACCCATTTTCATTACCCGCAATAATTTCTGTGGTACCTGAGGTAGTTGTTTCCTGAGCATCTTCACTGTGTTCTTCACTAGGGCCGTTGGGGAGGGTGTCTCGGTCATTCCCCCCATCCTGTCCGGCATGGCTAAATGGGAAGCTAGCGGACGAGGAGACATCAGGTGGGTAGATGCCCACTCCGCTTTGACTGTCATCCGAATGGTTGGAGTTGGGAGTAGAGACTTTGGAAATTTCCAGCGTCGGTGCCGAGATGGTCGTCTCTGGTAATTCCATGTTTTCAACAGAGTTGTGGCGTTTTCGTCGGTGTGCCTGCAAGTTACACTTGTAAGGGGTTTGATAATGGCACTGATCACATTTAAATTGCTTGCTGGTACCTGTGTGCACGATGAGGTGCCGCATGAGACTGCTACGGAAGGCACTGCTAAAGCCGCACACCAGGCACTTGTAGGGCTTTTTCCCCGAGTGAATATTCATGTGTTCATTCAAATGAGTCTTTGTCGGGGAAATATGCGTACACAGTTTGCACTGGAATATCCTACTTTGGTCAGGAAAGACCCCCACTGGCCCCGGCACTGGAATGAGCTCGTCCGAGTGCATCATGGGAGTGCTCCCAGCGCTTGAGATGGACAGTGTCCGAGGCACCTCAGTGTACATCATAGGCTGATGCTCCCGTGGAGATTTCTGCATCTCTTCCAGCGATGGGGAACGCATAAGCATGGAACTGCTCATCTCCACTCTGTGAACTGCAAGATGTTGTGACAAAGTGCTCTGAAGGGAGCAACTGAATCCACACTCCAGGCATTGGTAGGGGCGACTGCCAGTGTGAATATTCATATGCTCATCCAAAGCACTCTCGGATGACGCTACCAGGGTACAGAGCTTGCACTGGTAGCCTGAGTTGGCTTTCCTTTGAATGCTGTTGTTGCTGCTGCTGTTGGCTATATCAATGGCCACCGCGGCTGTTGCTGAGCTTTGGACTTCTTCGGATCCGCTGGACAGACTGGATCGTGAATTTGGTGTACTCGATAAACGTGCTGGGTCTTCGTCAGCCATTCAAAACAGACTCCAATAGTCACAGAAAGCATACCATGGCGAACATCTTGTTACTGCAAAGAAAAAGGAAAACCAGGTGTTTAGAAATGTTAATTCTCTGGAATGCTCAAAGCTTGCAGGAAAACAATTCCGATTGTCAAATTATCGAGCATCTTATAGATGCTTGTGACATTTGAAAGGGTCCTAGTATTTAGAGCAATATGCACAGTTATGATGAATCATAACTGATGAATCATAACGTAAATAAAAATCTATACAATAATATTACTACCGCTATCACTAAATCTGAACTGAGAGGAGGGATTTACAAATCTTCCCACATTAACAAATTTATGTACATACAGACACAAACATTACACAGATATCAGCATCGATGGAAACTGCACATTAAAAATTCATGTTTGCTCTATGTGTGCGTGGGATATGGAAAGTTTATCATGCTGGTACAATTGTTCTATCAGTTGGAGCTCAATTAAGTGTGATGTTTTTTTGGAGCTCATTTAAGTGTGACTTAATAAAAGTATGCTTATTTGAAAAACAACACTTCAGCCATAAGGGATAGTAGCTAAATATTTACTTAAAAAAAGGTTTACGTCAGCAAATAATATGCAATACCAATCTTCATAGGCAATTTCATTCGTTTTAAAACAAGTTTTGTAAGGCAATTAAAACATTCACCCAGCCAACTGTGTTTCATACAATGAGCTTGGATCTGCAATTATTTCCCATCAAATATTTTATTACTTTCTTAATGACAAACTCGAGCATCATTATGTACCAGCACAAACAAAAGAGGCAATAGGGCTACACTTTTATCAATATTTGATCATTTTCCATGGGCTTAATTATGCTCTGGTATATTATAGGGTGAGCAATATGTAATGCTTTCCTTATCAAGCTGTACCTCAATATTGTTTCATGAACTCATGTAAATGAGATGATAATGATATTACACAAAATGGCACACACAGAACTTGATATTGATAATGATATTACACAATGATAATGATATTACACTTTATCAATATTTGATCATTTTCCATGGGCTTTAATTATGCTCTGGTATATTATAGGGTGAGCAATATGTAATGCTTTCCTCATCTAGCTGTACCTCAATATTGTTTCACGAACTCATGTAAATGAGATGATAATGATATTACACAAAATGACACACATAGAACTTAGATTGTTATAAACATTTTCCAAATTTTATAAAAACTAGACAACACTGACGAATACTGATTTGACGACTGTTTAGAGGATTTATTTCTTGTTAATATCACAAAATTTGTATATTTTTTATTGAGTATGTTATGATTTATGCAACGATAGGTATGGGCAATTTTATCGGTGTTTGTCTCACTAAAGGTTTCAGTCTGAGATTGCACATTTAAAATCATCTAACCGTTTATTGCTATAAATAATAGAGAGAAAAATTTATTACTCTTCAAAGAATAGTCAAGAGGAAAATTAAAGTTTCTGTAGATGAAGTAGATAAAAACTACACTCAGTGGTGAAAGTCCCATTGCACTTGTGGTTGCTGGGATTTTTGCCATTTCAAATGAGTTCACATTTTCAATTCCATTAAGCATCTGGCATCATTTGTGACATCACAGTTGCACATTTAATCCAGAAGCTTTTCTGGATTAATCTTATTTTTTTCTTGAAATATATTATCTATAGAGAGAGAATATCCAAGTAACAACTGCTGTTCGATACATTTTTCAAATATATTACATGGCGTATCATTTCAAATTAGTGTGAAAAATTAAAGAATAACTTTTGCAGCCAAATTGAACTGATGACATCACCAATGTTGATGGGATGATTCATTAAATTTAAATTCAAAGTGTTTTCAAAAATCAATATCTCAAGAACCAAAAAGCATGCTATTATGATGGGATTTTCACCATTGAGTCACAATTTTTTGTTTTTTCCCCCAAGTGCCAAAGTTGTTCCTGCCATTTTTATCAAGAAAGTTTCATTTTCCTCTGCAGTATTCTTTTACATTTTCATCCTTTTAGGGGCCTGTTGAATGTTGTTCAGACAACAGAAATTTTTAAAAATAAGTCCTTAAGATTCAATAAGTAAATGATTTAACAAACAATCTACAAGATCCAGAAAAAAAATCAAAATATTGACTAATTAACTTGGCAGAGATTTATGTCATTCTGGCCGCTCCGATTGCTGATGTATGCAACTTAATGGATAATAAATAATACATTTTATACACCAAATGAAATGTGAAATTTGTTACTTGGTTTTTTGCCTTTTTGGTACTATATTGGTATAAAACAAACTGTAACAAAGAGAGAAAGAGAGTCACCTAGGTGCTAGATTTAAAATTTTTGATTTCAAATCACCTTTAGCTTGTTTTCAAACCAATTATTGCAGTATTTGTTTAAAGTACATATCCAGCACATTGTAGCATATTAGAGAAAAAAACATCTGGTACACGAAACGGGAAACCGTTGTTCGGTCAGAATTTTGATAGTCTCGGAGGACGGGACGATTAAAATCCTTCAATGATTTTGTGAGGTGTCCATGCCTATATATGGTGTCCATGCCTATATATTTTTCTGTGGTAAGAGGTTTGGACACATGTTTTACAAGTTTTGTTCGCCAGTTAATTATATGCATAAACCCAATAATATTCATTTACATAATGCATCAGAATTTTCATTTACATAATGCATCAGCCTTTTGACAAAAGCCAATGGGATATAAGCAAATGTTTACATCATTCAAGATGACAAATTTTGCCAAAGAAGCGTGATGTTTTCTGACAAATGTTAGTCCCAAATAAACTCTGTGTCACTCATAGTTTTAAAACTGATAATTTAATTACCACTACCCGATGAATAATCATAGGCAAAACACAAAGGGGCAACTTTCATCGGCCCCTGGAAGCATGACTAGTGTTAATTAATTGTTGTCCGTTAATTATAATTACCTGGAAATTTGCAAAGTATAGCCTAAGCAATAATTATGCATATATAACACACATTAGGTTATACACATTTTAAATTTTAAATGGTATCCTACACCCGACATAAATCTAGTCATCAGAGATTGCAAAGCAGTTATGTAGTGAGAATGGGTTTTATTGGGTTGAGTATTAAAAAACAACACCCTTACATTCAAATTTTCCTCCCACGTGCTGTCAGCCACAAAATAATTTTACAACGGTTGGGTGGTTAAATTCTGCACCACTGATCAATTTTTAACTTTGCTTGGATGGCTACTGATAGTTGTGACTTTAGAAAAGTGATTTCATTAAATTCATTATAGCCATTTTTTCACGATTAGTTGGGGTCACAAACTTTTATCTCTAAAAATCAATTGCCCAAGTATACCCACCTTTTCTACACTTGTATCTACCATAATTAACAGAATTTTTTTAATTTTATTTCAAAGACCACTTCTTAGCCTATTCACAAAACTTAAAAATTGATTAAGCAGGTTACATTGTACATAGGTAATCTTGAGATTGGCTTTTGATATTTTTCCTAGTGTTCACTATAATCTGAATTGCTAGTAACCTCAGGGGCATTTGATCACAATGCTTATCTGATAATAAGTAACTACACTGCTACATCATCCATTCCTCTTTTACTTGCTTCCCTTTTCATTTTTCTCCATTGCACTTCAGGATAAACTACATTCTCCATTCCCAAGTGAATACTAGGGGGGGGATAGGTACATAAAACAAGAGCCCAAGGGCACTGTGGTTCCTTGCATAGGGGTATATGACAATGACACATAATATTATCATAGCAA
>JAODFY010000005.1:275816-288685 GCA_027580055.1 Paracaudina chilensis | reverse complement strand
GATCTGACAGATTAGAACCCAGTGATGGTGGGATCTGACAGATTAGAACCCAGTGATGGTGGGATCTGACAGATTAGAACCCAGTGATGGTGGGATCTGACAGATTAGGACCCAGTGATGTTGGGATCTGACAGATTAGAACCCAGTGATGGTGGGATCTGAAAGATTAGAACCATTGATGGTGGGATCTGACAAATTAGAACCATTGATGGTGTGATCTGACAGATTAGAACCATTGCTGGTGTGATCTGACAGATTAGAACTGTTGCTGGTGTGATCTGACAGATTAGAACCATTGCTGGTGTGATCTGACAGATTAGAACCATTGCTGGTGTGATCTGACAGATTAGAACCATTGCTGGTGTGATTAGAACTGTTGATGGTGTGATCTGACTATCACAACTGATTTGATCTATCATATATGTAGAACAAGTTATGATTGACAGGCAGCGAGCAGCGAGTAAAATAAATTAAATACTTTTTGTCTTCCACAGCCTCGTAGTCATGAAATGGACTTCCTTCAAGAACGAGTCCCCCAAGCTTTCCACGTGCCTTCCACTACGCCACATCCTACCCCACTCTTTAACTCTGCCCCCCTGCATGTTGTTCAGGACCCTTATTTCAGGACGGCCCCCAGAGAGTTAGCCCATATGGTGAGTACTAGAGTGAGCAAGGCGGTCAATTGGCTTATGCGTAATTTATTTTTACTGTATCTCAGTAAAGTGGTGGCTGTAGTAGACCGATAGTAGAGGATGTTTTCATGGCTACTATAGATAGGTAAAGGCACCCAAGGTCATGTGATCTTCCTCCAAGAGTTAGCATCATGTGATCTGTTTTTCCCCCATCATTCTGAGCCTTGTTCATGATCTTAATTCTGAGCAATAATTAGCAGGGGCTCTACATCGGTGCTCGCTTACTTTCCCGCGGCAAGTAGAAGCTCTGCCTAGGCAAGTCGATACTTATTTCGACATGCCCGATTGGACAAGTTGGAAATACCACTAAATACAAACGAAATAATGTTGATACTCAATATAACTGAACTTAAAACATGTTGCCATAGTGGTAAGAGTCTCATAAACTAAAGAGCGGGTAGTAAAAATTTGTAGAACATAATTTCAGTGGAATAGCGGCAGTACTGTATACAGCAGTTTACTACACTGGGATCACTGAGATTGTCGTGCATGATTTTTACCATACATCGTCATGACTGTATTGATAATTACATACCTCAAAAGTACCTCTTCCTGTTCTGATGTGGTTGAATTGCTGCAATATACCACAACAACAACAAAAATCAGGACAGTTGAAATCTGAAGGCCACTTGCCAGATCTGACAAGTTGTTTGAAAATGTTAATGTAGAGTTTATTTTTTTAATGGTTAAATGGTTAATTTAAATCATTGCGAACACGCCAGATTGGTTGGGCCAAATTTAGGCAATATATTGTTACAATATATTGTTACAGTAATGTTTGTTCCATAAATTACAGTGCATATTCAATTCTTTTGCAAAATAATCCCTTTGAAGTAATTGGCATCTTTCGTTTTTTTTTTCCCACAGCCCCAAGCCTACCACAGGTTCAGTGCATACACGAGACAGCGTCAACCAACCATACCACACTGGCGGACACCGATAGCACCGGCGTCTACCACGCTGCCCCCGTCCTACTCTGGCTGGTTCCTAAGATACATGTAAGTCCTGAAGCTGGTGTTTTTGTTTAATTTCTGTTTAATTGCTATTTGTGTGAGTCTGTGACACTCGCTCGTGGCAAGTAGCTTCCCCACATATTATTTATATATTTTCAGTTAAAGTTCCAAGTTCATTTGAGGTTAGCAGGGATCAAAAGCTGTAAACCTTTTAATCGTGATAACTGTGGATAAAATAGAAAAACCTGGGGACAAAATTTCCCCATGTCCTCTAGACCTATCACTGCACATGTCTGTCCTAAGTGTAATCACCCCCCTCTCTCTCTCCTTGGGTAATGTGTGCCAAAAGAAGGATTTTGCAAAATAATTTTTAAACTTTTAATATTTCTTATTTCATTCCGTCAGGCAAAGAATCTCAACACAATTGTGTGTTCAATTCTGTTCAACAAAAAACTGCTTGCTTAAAATTGCTTCACAATGTTCATGAATTATCTAGTGAAAATCACCATTAATGCACATGATACCACGAACAAAAAGTGGTTTGCAACGATTGACCTAATGAGTAGAGTATAGTTGGTTTATGTGACAAACATTGGACTTTGAATGATTAAAACAATAATCAGGGTTTATGTTTGTCATCATAATATCACATCATAATGCTGATAAAGACTATTTATGACAATTTATGAAAGATTCATCATTTGCAATAAAACTTAACAATATTCTCCAAAAAGACAAATAGTAGTAAGCCTAGTTTGGCGACTGAATGCAACACTCGTACAGTTGCGGCCTAATTCCTTTAACCCTATGGTGAAAGAAGGGTAATTCTCAGGGCTCAAATCCTGATTTTTGCTTTAAAGGTGGGGTAAGCAAGTAGCAAAACCTACCAAAAAGATTTTCAGTTGACTCAATGGAACACTTTTGAAACTATGAATGAACACATCCCTGTTGTAATAACTTCAAATGCAACTACAAACACCTCAATGATAAAGTTTACTAACATGTTCAAAAAATTATGAATGTGTGAGTTCTCAAATAATTGTGGGCCCAAATGGTCCAAATAATCGAGGGCAATCCATGGAATTGCATATCTGTAGTAATGCAAAATATATATACATGTATTGGGTAGTATGCTATAACACACACTGACTTCACAGTAGTAAAGAAATTCAGTGATTACATACATAGACAATGATGGTCCCTATTGTCAACCATACCATGCTTTGAGCTTCAAAAAATTTCAGTGACCACAGCTTCTATAGTTTCTATACCCACAATTAAATAATAGAATCGTGGAGGATTGCACAAGCAGATTCTTTTCTTTGCTTACCTTTGCTTAAGTATGAGGGCTGCACATGATTTTTTTTTTTTCATGATATAGGTGCAATATTTAGTCCAATATGCTGATGCCAATTTTTTTTTTTAATTTTGGCAGATTTCCTACCCCTCCGGTGGCATCTGGTCTCCAAATGGAATTGGACAGCGCCCCCGTGGAGGAAAATTACGAAGCTCTCCTGAATCTCGCAGAGCGATTAGGCGAGGCCAAACCCAGGGGCTTGAACAAATCTGCGATCGACCAACTGCCCTCGTACCGGTACAACCCAGACACACACCAGTCCATCAACGACCAGACTTGGTAAGTCTTGAATAGTCCAGAAACCGAAAGTAGCTTAATGTGAAAGCATAAAATATTATTATATATTTGAAAATATTTATTTAAAAAAAAAAATTAAAAGCTACGATTAATGGAATTAATCCGTCACCCCAGACAGAAATATGAGTCACCCCAGACAGAAATATGCACATGTATGTTTTGACAGAGTGATTAGTGTGATCAAATTGAATTGTCAAATAACACACTCCCTGCGTTGTAAAGAAAATTAGATGAAAAATAGACTTTTGATATGTTAACCAATTCTGTGATGGGCACCTTAGAACAAGTCTGTTAAAAAAAGTCTGTGGTATTACAAGGTAGTAGTTAATCTGTTGGTTAGAACCAATGGCAGCGAATTGGTTAAGTACTCCCATGGTGAATTTAGATCAATGTTAAGGAGTGTTGTGTTTGGTGTCATAACTCATTCTGCCATTAATAGACACTGTGGGACTCTCATAAATGATTTGTTATCACCAAGAAGGGGATGTTTAAAACTGACGTAACATTTCTAGAGGCATGGGCTAATCATTTCCTTTATAATTTTTTCTGATTTCCTTCCTCCAATTCTACCAGCTGTGTGGTATGCATGAGCGACTTTGAGATCAAGCAACTCCTGCGAGTCCTCCCATGTAGCCATGAATTCCACGCACGCTGCGTGGACAAGTGGCTGAAGACCAATCGCACTTGCCCGATCTGTCGCGCCGACGCCTCGGAATTCAACAACCAATCCTAGATGACCGTCGCCCTCCCCCCCCATTTGGAAGCTGCGCGATGCACCCGCAGAGATTATCTTCAGGAAAATGTACAAAGTGCCGACTCTGCGGTCTTTTCGAGAGAGAAAAAAAAATGTTCAGGTATTCTGGTAGTTAGACTTATGTATATGGTTCTGCTTGTAGCCTAGGTAACGATGATGATCGTTGTTGGTTTTGATGTTGATTATGCTGTCAAAGGTCAAAGGTGGCAATCCATTCTGTAACCAGATTTTTATGTAATGTTGGCTTTATTCTCTGAATGGTGTTTCATATTGTGAGTAGCTCTTTCATAGTAGGCTGCTACGTCGATATTATGGGGTTTGCCCAAGTAAAAAAAAAATGGTCGCTTATGTTTAATCGTTATTGTACCCTGGTCGAAGGTTCAAGTTTTGTGACGATTTGTCCAAAATACCTTTTGGGGTTTCAAGATATTTTTTCAAGAAAGAAATATAAATTGTGCTCTTCAAGTTTAAAAAAAGAATATGTATAAAGAAGTTTGTATTAAAAATGGAAAAGTTTGGCACGAGAGTGACGCTGTTTTGCAATCATATTTGCTGTGTATAAAGTGTTAGGGTTGAATTTTTCATACATATAAACGTTGTTTGTTATGGTTCACATAGGAATGTATCTCTTTTAATTATGGTAAATTTTGATGAAATCTTGGATAACAGTAATAGGAAGGGATAGCAGCACATTTTTTTCTAAGCACTTTGTTGGAATTTTATCTTTGTACGATATTTCGAGAGCGGCGGGCAGTATCGACGATATCGGTTGTACGTAGATGGTAGAGATTTATATGCTGTGTTTTTAAGGCAGCTTGTTCAGACACGATTGACCTCACTGGCGGGTAAAGCGTTACTTACAATATGTGTATGTAGTGTAGGCTTATGTATAGCATTCCTGTACAGCTCCTTATATAATAAGATCTTCCCAACTAATTGATTGATAAAAAAAGAAAAAAATATTTTTTAGTCACAAATTTCACATGTGAGCAAATTGAGTTTGTAGGCGGTGACTCGGGACGGGACGTAGCGACCGTTTCCGCTCCCTGCACCAAAGGAACAATGTTGCGTGTTGGTTGTCTTGTTGTGCCTTACATACCTGGGTCAACAAACGTTTATCTTTCTAATTGTTAATGCTTCTTGGATATTTATGCCTTGACTACTTCATAACAAATTTTCCGTTCTTACCAATAAAAGTTTAAAAAAAGAAAAAGAAAAAAAAAGAAGCTTGCTCCAGTATTCATACTAATTTATTTAGCCTTCTGTTGATTGGTGAGGAATTAATCAAAGTCCCAGCTTGCTTGTCTTTTCTTTCTTTTTCTTCTTTTTTTTTATAGAGGCCTTTCAGTATTTTTTCCCTTTCTATTTTATATTTCTTGGTTTTTATTAATTCCATGCCAGCTTAAGTTTTTTTTTTTTTGTGTAACATTTAGTATTCACTTTGATGGACATAGAAATTCCCTTTTAGGTTGATACAGTGTTGCCTTCCTGTAGCTAATTGTTAGCTCCCCAAGATAATTCTTGTTTTGATTTTTTTTTTGGTTCGGTTTGTTTTTCTACAATTTTCTTAAATACCCTTGATTCCAGTAAAATTTTGCAATTACAATTGTTTTTTTTTTTGTTATTATTATTAACACATTATGTCTGCCAACCACATTTTTTTTTATATATCAATTTCTTCACCACTTTGATCAAAAAAAATAATTGAGAAAAAAAAAAATTAGAAATAGGGTTGATTTTGTAATGAAATTTAGTGATTTTTTTGGTATACTAGATTTGCAATATATAAATATATATATTTATACTTCAAAGTGTGGTGCTATTTAGGGTGAACTGACTGTCGTTACAGTTTCTGTGTATTTTTCTGTGGGGTGCATCCTTGTTGCGCATATTTTTTTTTTGTAAACATTTTTCAAAAGTGATATTTGTGTGGTGAGCTTGCGATGTGTATTATGCATGTAATTCTTTGTGTGTACTGGGAGGTGTTAGAAATAATGTTGAGTCTATTTTGTATTAATCTTTATTATTATCATTATTATTCATTTATTTTAAAGCTTTGTATGGAATTATGAGCTTGTAAAAAAAACAAAAGTTAATTAGAAGGACATTTCTTACATTAATTACTATCCCTATAGCAAACATGTTATTAGATTCCACATAACATATCTTCGTGGACGTTATATTTGGTTGGTGTGAACATTTTTAATTATTGTGAATGGAGAAAGAAAAAATAAGTTGTTTTTTCCCCCCTTTCCATTATTAATGCTTTTTCAAAATAGGTCACCATCGGTATTAACCTCTAAAACAGAAAACAAACTCTGTTGTATATCCACAATGTAAAGTAGTATCACATTTAGCTTCGGTCTTCAACATTTTATTCTTAAAACGATTGCCCTCACCGCAAAGAGTTGTGGTGGTTCTAGCTATGAATTGAACTTGATTAAATTGTGTGTGTATTAAGCTTGATATTGCAAGTTGGATTTTTTTCTTCTTTTTAACAAAATCTTCCTTACTGTTATACTTGATGCATTCCTGTCCCCATATTTAACCACATTTGCTGCACATAGTTATAGATGAATATTATGATACAACTAACAGAAATTGAAAAAAAAAAAAACACCAAAAATATATGTATATTAATACTAACATTCTTGTTTATGTTGAATGACACCTGCCACAAATTTCCACTTGCTTGCACACTTTGAAGATAATTGGTGTGAACATGCTTTTTTCTTAGTGCTTAGTAGGTTACTAGGCCAATCACCTTTCGGTATTAATGTGTTTTTTTTTTAGTGTGATCGGGCGTTATTAGCATTAACAATTTGTTTTCAGCGCTTGTTTCAATTAATTAGGTTTAATTTCCTGAATAGTACAAACTTTTAATAAAGCCAACATTTGTGGGCTACAACAACTTTTCTCGCATCCATTAACCATTAAAGTAATCTTAGCTTAACCAATATCTGATTAAAGGTATATTTGTTAATTATTTATTACCCCCTGGACCTCGAATGAGAATTGGCTTGCAGACTCAACACAATTACCAGAGCGGAAAACGTTTGTGGAAAGACTTCCAATGCACTGCTTGGATATACTATACGTGATATTCTTTATATTATATGTTAAATTTTCTCTGATTACCTTATGTTACTCAGTTCACCTAAACTGCCCATTTATTCCGTCTCAAGAAAATGAGTCATTTTAGTGTCTGGACACTTATCTTTTTGTCACAAAGTTTTTCCCCTCGATGCGCCCATTTGAATTAGGATGAGGCATCTTCATTTAATATCTTGTTGATTTGTTGTTAGACATACAGAATTGGGGCAATGTTCTAAATGTTATTAAGAGTAAATGAGTAAGAATTTCAGAGAAATATTCTGCATTTAGTAGTTACAAATCTTTTGTCATATCTTTTGACCATCAGCCAACCACCAGGTCGGTAATTATAAACAGCTTGGCTAGATTTGCAGGTAATAGATATATCTAAGAGATGATATGTTTCATGAATGTTTAGTGGGGCAGGCCTTGTGGCTAATGGATCTACAAGATCACAATATGGGTTCTACCCTGTAGGCCATGTGTTGCTTGTGACTGCCTTGGGGTGATGAATTATAAGATCACCACGAGGAAGGATTCTAGCCTCCAGGTCATGTGTTGATATGTCTGATCCTAAATGTTAGGTAGAAGAATTTTATGTACAAGTTAAACATTTTGTCACACCCACAGAATAATTTCTATTCCAGAAATGTTTCAAAAATTCTTTATAAGCACAATAAATTTTGTGGTTGTATGATGTCAAAGCTGAAGGTCCACCCTGCTTGATATATATATATCTTGCTTAAAATGTGTTTTGTGTGCTATTGTTTTTTTTGGGGGGGTGGGGTCATCTCTTCTCTACAAGTCATAGAGCTCTTGGTAGCCCTGGCTGTTGCTGGCTTTACCATGTGTAGGATATACTCACTACCTCTTGCCTCCTTGCAATGCATCTGGATGCACAAACTCTATGAGAAAGTTGGGGGGGGGGGGCAGGTTGCAAATTAAAATTACAAATCATTAGTGTATGATGAAGCAATTGTTATTCATTTTCAGAAATAACATGGCAGAATATTTTAGAAATAATTTGCATCTTGCCATGCCCAACAAAAACAAATTTTGTTTCATTCACCAGCTTGCAATCTTTATGTAACTGAGCTTCATAAATAATTAACTGATGCAAGCTACCATCACTCATATTCATTGCGGAAACAATAGTTATCATCCCAACAGACAACAATGAGAAGCAAATCCCAACTTATTATGGGTATATGGTGTGAATCTATGGAGGTTGTGACATCCAACAAATGAATTGAGATCTCACAACCTTGTTACCTTCTGCAGGGAAGCATGCACTGACTATAAACATTTCACATCCCCTAGGTGATGCATTTAAACAGGAAACAAGTAAAACAATTTCTGGGTGACCCAGGTTTGGCTACTTAGCCTAATAACACACAGTGATTGATGTTTTACATTATATAAACCATATCTGTGAAGTTGTCCTTGTATTAACAATGGCAGATTGAAACGTTTGAAGTAAAATCTGATTCCAATGAAACTGAACATAGCATGTTAACCATAAAACATATCCAAAGACTAGTCAACTGCAGACGGCAGATTCTGCTTGTAACCTGTATGATTTATATTTTAAATATTGATTAACTGATTTATATTACCATACAAGATAATGGTGGGCATACAGATACGTCATCGATATGTCATCGGTAATTCTCGTAAACCAGTGGGGCCAATTAAGTTGATTTGTTATGCAGAGTATTGCTACTGTCAACAATTTAACATCTTTCCGGGGGGTTATGTGTCCTCGGAAAGGTCAACATTCATGTCCTAATTTGTTACATCCATCCATCCATTATTACTGATTGTAATTGCCTCCTCTTAATAAACACCCACTATTGTTTAATTTGTGCACGCTGCCTGGGATCGTTTAGGATAAGTTATTCTCTCTCTTTGTTGCTTGGCCTTTTGTTAATCTACCTCAAAATTATCACTTTTAATATTATTCTGTATTATTTGTATTTGGAATTGGAAAAAAAAGCAAAAAAAAAAAAACTGCCTTTACTCGACAATGAAATGAAACTATATCAGTAGTAGGACAAAAACAATTGTATTAGAACTCTCATCAGAGATGGGGCCTGATGTTATTGCACAACTTGCTTCAGAATTTGCATTTAAAATTACCTTTTGCAATACCTCACTAAATAACAAGCAAAATGCCATTTATAATACTTCATCATATTCAATATTCAGAAACGTACTAATTTTTAATTTATTGTAAAGCATTCATTTGTTAGCGGGTTATTAACTTGTTTATGTTTGATTTCCGCCCTGCTCTTCTTCATTGGTTGTGACAATTCCTCACATTCATAGCCAAAAATATGTCCATTATTACTTTACAAGTTTTCTATAGGCTTGAATGATCATGATGTTATTGATGTCATTTCTACCACTCCTTCACATTGGGGGTCCACTCACACCAATCTGCCGAACTACAGGTGGCTGATTCGGTTGGTACCCACAACTCGCGTCAAAGGTGACAAATTCTCTCCCCATAAGGAACCAACCTAACAACAGTACAAATGAAATTTGTAATTGGTCAAAGCTCAACCTAATGAAAATGTCAAATGGGCTGACCAGTTTAGCTGTTTTCTAGCATAATTGGGTGATTTTTGGGGGAAGGGGTTAAGAAAACATTAAATGTTCACAACCATTGAAGAATTTGGTGATCTGAAAGAGAGAAAATTTTTGTTACCACCATTCTTAGGCTTCTTTATTTTATTAATATCAATTAATAGCGCCCCCACCCTGTGGCTTTCCTGCAGTGTTAAAAGCTACATAATAGGTTTTGAAGTGATGTAGAATCATCTTTTTTTTTATATA
This sequence comes from Paracaudina chilensis, assembly GCA_027580055.1. Lineage (NCBI taxonomy): Eukaryota > Metazoa > Echinodermata > Holothuroidea > Molpadida > Caudinidae > Paracaudina > Paracaudina chilensis. The sequence goes on along the minus strand of JAODFY010000005.1, from coordinate 278,701 downwards.
TTTATATATGTAATGTCGTCTTCCAGTTACCACGTTGTGAAGTTTTTTTTAGATATAATGGCTGCATCGCCATGACCCACCCCCCCCACCCCACCAAAAATAAACATGTGAGAATGTAATAATGTGTTGTGGCATGATAATAAGAAGCTTTTCCAGCATTGGGGATAATGTAGTTAGTTTGCAATGTCACTGCTATCGTCGAATCAATTTATGTCCACTCCATTTCAAATTCAGTGTGCAGGTTACAAAAATTCCATTGGATGACGTATGACTATTTCGCTGGGATATGTAACTATCACAGTTGCCTGCCTCTAGAGACGCTTTAAAACCTTTGGGGATGTTCCTATCCAGTGCATTCTCTGGGAGGTGGTGGGGGAATGGTCCTTTTTTGGGTCCAACATTGTATTGGTTTATGTTTCCAACAATTTTTGTGTTTGCATTGCTTGCATCGACAGTTTGTCACAAACAACACACATGGTAAAAAGTAAAATGTGGTGGCAGTTAAATGACGTCAACCGAAAGGTAAATTTTGTTGTGAGAAAATGATGTCAAAATAATTGTGAAAATGTAAACTTGTGCTTTATGTGGAACACAAAAATTATGTGTATATGCTGTATGTTTTAACACATAGGCTCTAAAGTATAATATTGGATATGTGTATAAAACATGTACATAAAACATGTGCATAACTATTGTGCATAACACATGCATATCTGTTGTGTATAACATACATATACATACATACATACATATACATACATACATATCATATAATGTACATGTATGTGTTACACACAGGTTGTATGTGTATCACATGGGCTGATGATGTAACACATGAATTAAACATAACAGAAGGGTTACATAACACAAAAATGGTACAAGTGTCACTCACATTTGTGGATAAAACTGAGTTTAGGATTATATTATAGTGGACCTCTCTTTAGTTGAACTCATTTGCATATAGCCACTGAAGTGTCGTGCCAAACCAAGTAGTCACGTTTATTTTAGTTATGTTTTTTTTAAATGGTGTGTTAAATTGCCATATTCGGTATTTTTGCATTTATGCTCTTTTTTTCTCTTTTTTTAAATGCACATATAAACAACAAATTTATATACTCAGGTCTCATTAACATAGCACTTTGTGTTTTTTTGTTGCAATTTCTGTAGAATGTGCAAATATAATCCATACTTTATAGCTTTCCATATGTTTTTTTTTTTACTTTATTTTTTAGTTTTGGTATATTTAGACCATATCTGCATAAGTTCTTATTTGTTATTTTTTTCTTCTAAAGTCCAGTCCTCAACCCAAAATACAAAAATAATAATAATTTGCATTATTTAGACAAACCTAGCTTTTATAGGTCCTTAGGATAGCATGGCTTCAGAGACTTGAATATTTCAATTAGTATTTTGGTTCCATTCTGTATCACAAATGTTTGGTTAAAAAAAGTATAGGATTGTCAATAATGTACAGCGGCAGTTTTAATCTTGAAGATCTGGGGGCTACTGAAAATGGTTGTGGGGGCAAATATCTTTCATGGGCTGATAGTTTTGGTATGGTAATAAAAAGGATGTTTTTACACTAAAAATTGTTTTTTTTTAAATACAAAATGGTACTCTCATTGCCATTATTAATGAAATTGAGCCTCCCAAATTATTGTATTTTAAAATTCTGGGGGGTGTTGCAAGACAACAATTTGGGGGCAAATGACCCCCTCATGCCCCCCCCCCCCCAGTAGCACTCTGACACTGATCTTCACCACAGAAATTTCAGATGTCATTAATATTCAATCCACTGATGAAAGTTACACTGTGGTGTTATATGCTGTTTTTATTCCCTAAAAACTAGATCTCTATTTATCCAGAATTTCGGCATGCTTGCATTGTATCCATCCCCACAAAAAAAAAGGGGGTTTATGTGGTAGTTTTGAAATTAAATTGGCATTACTGTTACACTTTGCATTCGTTACAAGCTTTACAAATATATTGTCACAAATAACGCAAGGTAGAAGAGGTAACTAAATGAATGATGGTATTTGTGTTTCTTCTATGTATTGCTAGTTTCTCCTCCATGGTCATTCTTCCTGGACTAACTAATCCAGTCCATTGCAATGTGATGGGTAAGCTGATAGGCTGTTCATACTGCTCCCTGTCATAGCAGTATTTAAACCGAGCAGTATAAACAAACATGTTTTCTGGTGCCTTCACTGGTTTCCCCGAATCTGTAACACTTTAGTGCGTGATCGTCATTTCTCGAATGACTAACGAGTGGTTGCGCGTTGTGGATCGTGTGATGTGTCACATGATACCAAACAATATCACAGTAGTATACACAAACGTGTTTTCTGGTGCCTTCAGTGGCTTCCCATAGTTTTTAACACTTAAGTGCGCGATCATCATTTCTCGAATGACTAATGAGTGCATGTGGTGGATCATGTGATGTGTCACATGATACCATGCAATGTCAGAGAAGTAGGCAAAGTCTTTGTTTGCCTGCCTGGGAATTCCTTTGATTTTTTCTTTGAACATAAAATCTTTTTCCTTGAACTTGCATTCATTAGGATCCTGTGATGTATAACAGTTATGTATAACTGTTGTACTTTTGGAAAAAAGTTTCAAGTCATAGTGAGATTTGCAAGTGAGTTATTCTTGTGCCACTCTTGCTGTGCCACTCTTGTTGACTGTTGCACTGTATTGAATTTGTACACATTCTAGGGAAAGTACTAAATGTAACCATGGTCCTGTACTAATAGTCTGATCCCTTGTGCCCATCGCCAGGCCTGCGGGCCTATCATCATCTCCTTGTGCCCCATCGCCAGGCCTGCGGGCCTATCATCATCTCCTTGTGCCCCATCGCCAGGCCTGCGGGCCTATCATCATCTCCT
>JAODFY010000005.1:250419-263124 GCA_027580055.1 Paracaudina chilensis | reverse complement strand
GTGCGAGTCAATGTCAAGTTACACACTAACGCCTCAGAGCTAAATAACACGTTATTCTTTCTTTAACATTAACCTATCTCACCATAACCCTTTCACCACCCCACCCCCTTTTGTAAGCTATTTTATAAATTGAACAGTTTTGATGGTCACTGTTTCACACATTCTGGAGTATGAAACTGAATGTTTTATTCTCTTCTTTTTTTCAAGCAGAAGAAAGGGAATAAGGTTTTCATTACATTTGTTGGAAGTGTCATATTCTCTGACGTCTCAAATGTGACGTTACATGACTCACCTGTGGTAGTGAATGAGTAGCCACGTTCCGTGAGGATCTTCATGAGGTAATCGGTCAGATCGCGACCGGCAAGATCCAGACGCAGGATGGCGTGGGGCAGGGCGTAACCTTCATAGATGGGGACTGTGTGTGTCACACCGTCACCAGAATCAAGCACGATACCAGTGGTACGACCGGAGGCGTATAGGGACAGCACGGCCTGGATTGCTACATACATGGCGGGGGCGTTGAACGTCTCGAACATGATCTGGAATGATTCAATCATATTTGTACAGGAAATTAAAAAAATAATCACGTACAGCATGTAAAACGGCCATAGTTTAATTTGTGATTTACAAGATTGCGACAAAATTGAAGACTCGAAACTATCTACTATGCAGGCTTCTCTATGCAGGGTTTTATTAGTGTTAACAGTAATATGAAAATATTATACCTTATAATGTTATACCAATAAGCAATGTGACAATGTGGCAATTAACAATGTACTACGTGGTCGTAAAATCTAGTCCACGTGCCCGACAAGATGGCGGTTTTTTTTCTGTTTTTTTTTTGTGTTTTTTTTTTGTGTTTTTTTTTAGTTTAATTTAACTATAAATTTGTACTCGGCTTTGAATCACCCATGAAGGACTAAGTCAGAGCCGTTGTTTCAATGCATCGTGTATGTAAAACTGACCACGACGGCCATAGGACAAGGGGGCCGGGACAACCCTAGTCTGCATTGAGGCTTTGAGTGATCGCTGCGATGTGCGTTATGACGTCATATCTACGTCATCTTACCTGGGTCATCTTTTCTCTGTTGGCTTTGGGGTTGAGTGGAGCCTCTGTGAGGAGAACGGGGTGTTCTTCTGGGGCAACTCGCAATTCGTTGTAGAATGTGTGATGCCAGATTTTCTCCATATCATCCCAGTTTGTGACGATACCGTGTTCGATGGGGTACTTCAAGGTGAGGATACCCCTTTTGCTCTGAGCCTCATCGCCTACGTAGCTGTCCTTCTGTCCCATACCTACCATGACACCCTGTTGGTTAATTAAAAAAACAGGTTAGCAGACCGTCAGTACACACAATTGAGAGGTTTGGTTTAAGAACTCATTGTACTTGTCTGATAAATTATTCCCCCAAAAAATTTTACTTCATTAGGTGAAATTACCAGATCAATTATCGGGTTTTTATTAATCATAGATTCCCAACCCTGAATTTATGGAAGCTAACTTTTTTCACCTTTTAGTCCAAGTATGTTAAGTTGGTTGTTATTTTTGTTTTATTTAAGAGAATATTCCAATATTTCTGACAACAAATATCATGAGAAAATTATAAGTCCCATCGCAACAACAGTTGCTAACATTTACATGGGTAGCTAATTAAGAATTTGGCAACATGTGTCACAAATGTTGCCAGGTGCCTCATTGAATTTAAGGTATAAATTTATTTCACAAAAATCAATATCTCAAGAACCAAAAAATGCTATTGTGATTTTGACACATTGGCAATAGTTTAAAATATAAATCCGGGTTATTTTAGGTAAAACAATCGGACAACAGCTTTAAGTATGTAAAGATACGTGACAGTAATGCATTGCGCAATACTATAGGATTTAGAATTGTTATACTAGGTGTAGCGAATAGGGCACGAAATAAATACCGCCACTAACCCATGGACCCATTAACAAAAATGATTTTGATGTTGAGAAGCTGTTTAACTAGGTAAGATATATGCTTAACGATTAATGTAACAAATTTACAATATGCTAATCTTTACTCCGCCGACATGAACTAATCATATGTACCGGTAGCCCCCATATGCATGGAATGGGAAAATTATAGGCCTATTTATTTGAAAGTATAAAAAAATAATATTTACTACCAAACGATAATTTAAATTAACTTCCTTACTAAAACAAACACAAAAATTCCACTATGAATGGTGGATTACCGAGGGTGGAATATGTCTTGTGCCACCCCATCAAAAGCCCAGCCCCTAATTAACTCGATTTTTGTTTCATTAAAAAATAACTAAATACAAAAAAAATATCCTAAATCCAGGGTATAGCTCTCGAAAAATCGTATTATTGAAAATTGAGTTATGTCTCTAGGCCATGTTACAGCATGACTGTATTTGCTATTCATATATAATGTAGTGCCACTCCCCTCATGTAAAGCTTAATATATAACCGCAATGCGGGCCTTAAAACCCTTTAAATGGTAGTGAAATATTAATTGGAGATGTAAAATGTAAACATATGACGAGGGCCGTGCAAATATGTCCCAATTGAATGCAGCTGTTATTATTAGCGTGGATTAATTACATTGCTGAGCATGTACATATCCGGTGCCCGTGACCGGGTGGGGAATTCCAAACAGCCTACCCATATAAGGAATGGAATGGCTCGCAACGTGTGTCCTGTGGACGTGTAAGGCTATAAAGAATGGTACAACCCAATTAGAGGGTTGTGCATATTTTGTTCGAGCGTTTTGAAAAAGGGAAAGCAAAATATAGGCTAAACGTTAATTATATGTTAAGTATAGCATAGCATTTCTAATTTCCAGATTTTCTTGCCACGATATGATAGCAAAAAATGACGCGACTTTGGATTCGATGCTATGTTTCAACAATTAGGCATGTACGAGATCTAAGTTTATCTGTACAATAAATAGATGTATATATGTTCGGTTTAATTTATTAAGCGAACGTACGGGACCAGGGTTATGTTTTTCATTCACAAATTGTTTTGTTTTGCAATGTTGCCAATGCACAAATCGGCTTATCTACAAATTTTAAGACCATCACATATACCTTTAGCCTATTGTTCTTATAACTAATGTATCTATAGTTAATGTATGCAGTAGACGCAGTCCGAATATTGTGGGGATTACTTCTGAAGGACAAGGCTGATCTTCTATTTCGTCCTATTATGCTATAAAGCTGCCGCTTGACTGGTCAGCTCACTGGCTGTTCTGTATGGGATTCGCCCAATTCTGCCCAATCCTTGTTGGGGGAGTATTCGTTTTGGGGCGATAGTTTACAACATTTAATAAAATGATCTTGTTATGAGGAAGGGGGAATTAACTCTGGTGCATGGGTTGATCCGTTGCTACATTTAGACTATAAGTCCTATTAAGGGAAGGGGCAAGTGTCGGGTACGGTAATGAACACATAAGGGGCAGGTGGTGAGTTGCATACTCGTCCCCACATGAAGTTCTTCGAACACCGTTATACTCCTGCCCCCTCCCTTCACACACCCACTCATACACATGCCAACGTTTTATGGGCTTACGATAGGCCTGTATATTAAACTAGGATAAGCAAACCAAACAAGTCATACAAAAGAATATACACTCCCAGTGGCCCTGTGATATCATCATAGACTTACTTCAAGTCATTTTTTTTTTAAAATATGGCAAGTTTCGTATTGTGTGCACATTTTAATTATCGTGTCGTGTGCACATTTTAATTATCGTATCGTGTGCACATTTTAATTATCGTATCGTATGCACATTTTAATTATCGTATCGTGTGCGTATTTTAATAAGTGATAACTTGAGATTGGAACAAGGTATTTGGATGCTGATTGCAGCGTCTTGTGTATCTTTTTTATCTATGCTTACTGGCATTTGCTTATCCTTTGCTTATCCGTTAAACTAGATCTGCATATTTAGATGATAATAATGTAGTATATAAAATAAACATGACTTACTTGATGACGTGGCCTGCCGACGATTGAGGGGAACACTGCCCTAGGAGCGTCATCTCCGGCGAACCCTGCCTTGCACATACCAGAGCCATTGTCGACTACCAGAGCTGCAACTTCTTCTTCGCACATCTTGATTGGTTGGTGTTACGGGGGTAGATGCAAACAAAAAACAAACTTTCTCTGCAAAGGAAGAGAAGAAATTTTAAAAAGTATAAATTTTAAAAACTTTAAAAAATTAAAAAAGTAGAAATTTTAAAAACTTTCTTACGTTCAAAATTATTTCCTAGCCCCCCTCCCCTCCTCCTCATCTCCTTCCCATTCTCCACCACGCCCTTCGGAACGAAACAATTGAACCGCTGATACAATACCACTTGAAACATTAAACATAGGTTTAGATACAAATATAAGAATAGAGGAGATTAATTGTTTTAAAGTTCGGTGTTACTTCCTTTTACTTTGAAAGCCCAAGTCACGTGTCTCATGTCAAGCTTTGTTAGCCATTGGCTATTATCATAATTAAATGGATTCACATATTTTTGGCCTGTTTTCTGTTTATTATCATCCATAAATATATAATAATTACTATCCATTCCAACCAGTAGTTCTGTATCATTACCACCACATCGATTAACCCCGAACCCCACCAATAATAATCCCAATCAAACAATAAAACCCCAGTAAACTTCAGAAATGGTAACTTGTATCTTTTATTTAGCATGTATTAACTTGGATAATTGAAGTATAGCAACATGTTCCCCTATGATAAGCGAGGTGAATTTATAAACAAAGTAAATGAAAAAATCTCTAGTACAATTTCCCGTTTAGAGTGGCCTTACATTAAGCCCTCTACGTATAGCAGCTTTAGCGTACCAGACAACATCATCTATATCTCTATGACCCATCATATAAATTAAACATAAAAGTTGAGCTGGTGCCAATCTTATATTACATAACCCATTGCATGTTGTGTGGCCTATATCAATATGTGCTTTCTGAAGATACTGTTCCAGACTTTTAAAACAACATGATATTGTAGAAAACAAATGTATTCAACAATAACAAGTAAGGCCAAACGGTTTCAGAAAGAATAGTAATAAGTAAACATCGATGTAAATAGTAATAAGTTAATGCGGTGGTGTAGTTTAACTTACAGTATACATATAGGCCTATGCTTTTAAAGTCGATGCTATACAAAAAAACATATTAAAGGAAACTTACCCTTCAGAAGGAATATGTCCAGGCCGTGCTTTCTGACGGTGAGTGGATTGTTTCATCCTTGGCAGTCCTTTTATACGGCACTCCTACCACCGAGACATATGACCGTGTCCAAATTTGGCTATACCACATCCCCTTAGACCCAGACTCCAAACACGGGCGGGGGACACATCCCCGCCGCCGCATCCACCCTGTAGAAGTTCAACGGTATCAGCTGCACCGTGAGATAAACTTTCTATTTGTCGTTCTTAAAATATATCTTCATGAATATTTAGATTGTAGGCGGGATATCCGGATTGACCCTCATTATGCATCGACCTCGCCACCGAGTCCGTAAATGGCAAGGTGCACACAGTCGGAATAGGTACGACAAGCGGATCCATTGAAGAATCTGACGGAATGCCTCGTAATCGACCGCGTTATGCGCGAAAGTCTCGCACGTTGACTAGCAGGTATGTATATGTATGTATATTCATATAACGAATGACGAAATGACAAGACGTTACTCGCGGGAGAAATTGGTCATAACTTGATAGGGCGATATATTATATGAGTTGGTCCTGCATAACAGAGCAATGTGGTATTTAATGATCGTTGTACGTGGATTCGCCTTTTCATTAACGCGCTTAATCTTTTGACCCCGACGAGGAGAAGAATGTATAGGACTGTACACTAAAGCCTGGATGTGGAGAAAGATACATACATTTTGTGTTAACAAGTTTAAAATTGCTTCGGCCTGTCTGCGACTTGGCCAAGTTCGAAGAAAGTGCGGAATTAATTTCAATGTTGAATAAACACCTCAAGTGCAACGAAACAATATAGCTATTTATTTCTTTCTTTCGTTTTTTTTTAAATTATAAACTGTGCGTCTTTAGCAATGCAATTGGGTGTATATTAATGTTATCAGTCACGTACGTGTGTATCAGACTCAGCTCTTTAACAAAGTAAAAACATAGTATAACAAAAATATAAAAAAATAAAAAAATCGGAAATCTTATCATAACCATCCTGCCTTTGAGTCGGTTTAACATTTTTTTTATTATTATTTTTCCAAAAGGGTCGTAACTCCTAATATCACTAGTATCTACAATGTTTTTTGCGTTGCATAAACATTGACCTGTTGGCCTCGGCTAACGTAGCCTGCGTCACAGACTTGTTTTACCCTGCACATTCACCGTTGTATATGGAACACTATACGGATAACATGGTTCCAACCTGCCATGTAGGTTGACAAAGATCCTGCTACCCATTCAGACCCTGCTAACTAACGTTCCATTCTGTTCCCTAACAATAACTCAAAATGTCAGAAACCGTTATGTTACATGTAACATTAACTTATGATAAGTCTCTCAGTTTTCATACTCAATCGTACTGCCCAAATCTCTTTGCGAGTCCACGAACTTAAACTTGAATGTTACAGTATACCATTTTTTTTTTCATACAACCCATATCCTAGTTTGCCAGTCTGTAAATCGCCATGTATATATGAGGCTGTTTCAACATACCGTTTCCTATAACAGTTTGTTGATGGCCCCTTATATCCATAGAGACGCTTGTGCATCAGTAACTACTGAGGCACTGACTGTGAATCGGCTGTATAAGACTATCCTCGGTCTAAAAAATAGATGCTTAATAAGTATAATTGAAAGAGAGTGGCGCTAAAGTTTAGCCTTTTTATACAATGGGAGGATTAGTCCACTCGTGCCCCCTTCCCTCAGTTCTATGGTTTTTCTTTTAACGCTTCGAAGACCGATTTTTATTAAAAGAGAACCGATTTAAACCCAATACTGGAGCGAACGCCGCCGAAATAGTAACGGCCCTTCCGCTTTCATGTTTGCCGTATCGATTACACTGAATACTTGGTCTCGTCATCCATAGGCCTACAGTATTTACTAGAATATTGATTGCATACATGTAACGTGTGTAATAAGGGAACAATAATATGTTTAGAAACTGTAGTTTACAACCTATTATCTTTAAAAATAGCATTTCGCCTCGCATAGGGCAATATATTATCGGTATCACAGATATAACACTCGAGTCGACTTGGGCAAGCCTAGAAGCGACCGTACATTACTCTGAAAGTGCCCACGTGGTCATCCCAGATCCAACATATATGCGCATGCGTAACAAACGAGACCATCGCTTATACCTCTGTCGTTACTTAGTAAAATGCTGGAAAATGTTGGATTTCCACAAATTATCAAGGAATAAATAACGTAAACGATCAATTCATCAGTGTAGTTATATTTAAATTCACCTATGATTCTATCGACTGAAAGTGTGAGAAACCCCCTACCACCCCTCCACCTCCCCCACCCGCACGACCACATAATTCATTCAAGCCATCACCGCGTGTAGGTACGGCCGATCGTCGGCCATCTTGTTTTGATCTAGACACTGTGATCAATATTTGCCACAAATATGCAAGAAATGTGAGTCATGGCTAAATAGTCACGTGATTTTCCAGCTCAATCTTATAGTCATAAACATCTTAAACAGGCTCCCAGTGTTATTCGTATCATTTTAGGGGCTTTAAGAACGCAGCGATGTTTGTTTCTTTTGTCTTATTTTTTTTTAGAAATTATTTTTTAGACATTATTCACTTTAACGAGGACATAATTATCCACACTTCACTTGAAGCTACATGGAGTACCGGTAATCTTGAAAGTTACTCTAAAATGCGGAGGGTGGCGTAAAGTTGTCTTTATATATGATATACTGTTGTCTCCTATGTAATAATTATCTTATTTTCATTTAATTTATTCATTTGTTTTATCACAAGGTGTACCTACATACATATCTTAATATCAATGAATCGTAGATACAAATAACACATGCGAAGGGAAGTATTCTAGAAAGTCATAGAGGCTTAACAGAGTAGAATACTCCCTGAAGAAAATTAAAAGTATCAGTTGGAATAAATAATATAATTATATACCAATGTAACGAATAAGAGTCATCATGTGAAACATACACTCAAATACAAGACTGGAGCCTATTATTGGAGACTATATTCGCCCGACAATGGTAACGATGTGCATGATTTGCATGTCTATAGTGTTAAGACTGTGGATGTAGGTATTACTAAGGATGAAGTTATGAAAAACATCAGGTAATAAATTGTTCCAAGCCTTATAAGTGAAAAGAGCAAGATTAAGATGAATAATGTCAGCAAACTTCAATAAAATAAACTTCCTGAATAGATTGCTGGTGTGATTACCTGGTGCTGCATGAGCAACGAATGGCTCGCTTCTGCACAGGATACTTAATTGATTAAGAGAGGAGTTGCTTGTTCCGCTCCATCGGGCCCGTAGCCACGGGGGAGGGGGGCAATGCTTTTCGGATTTCCGAAAGGAACCCACACTCCAATTTACTTTTTCATTGTATGCATGCAGAAATTTGTTGTAAACAGCCAGAAAGCCCTATCTTATACTTTCTGTTTCCTTGGCAAACATTGAGAATAAAACGTTTTATTTTTTTACCTCCACTGTAGTGCTGCTGAAATTAGTTCATACCTGTATACCCCATATGACCTTTAATATCTTCCAAATATTGATAGTAAATATCCAGTCATTTATTGTATCACTATTCATGCATTAGGGGTTGTCTAACCAATACTGGGCTTATATATGTCCACCAGGCCCCCCTCCCATGGGTTAATGCTTGTTTGTATTAATGAGGCCATTGGGCATATGGTGGTTTGTGTATGGGCTATCGAATGCCGTTAAGGTATAATATTATGAATCGTCCCATGTAGACAGACAATGTGTTTTATACGGGCCAAATTGAATGGGCTAACAATGGTATATCATGGTTGGACACACTTATATTGACCAATCTGATGCTTGATCACGGAAATTCTATGTGTGAAATTTATTTATGATAATTAATTGAGTAAGTTGAATGGATTAATGTAATATGTTAGCTAATTGTTTGATTATAAAGACATTGATTGGGGTAAACACATTGTCACTCGTTTAGTATATGTACACAAACTTTGGGTCAAAAATTGTCACAAAAGGTACTTTTGAGATCCGAAAATGGCGTCGAAACTGTAAAAATACAAAAAGGCCACTGGAGGTCAAACTGAGGTCAAAGGTCACCCAAAAGCGGGTCAACAATAATATTACATAAGCGTAAGTATCAACCCTAACGGACAATTCATTCCCAAGTTATTGCGAAAATATTGTAAGTTAAAAGTTATTGCTTGATTTATGTTATTTAGCTATGTTTTTCTTCACAATTCCAATGTGACGTAACCGAAAGAGAGTCATCCAGGGCCCGCTAAGTGCTCGAGAAAGCGGTTAGCAGTGTCAGTGGGTCCACGTGCCGGTAAGACATTTATGGTAACATGTACCGTTAAAGTATAGTAACATGTCTGGAAATAGCTTGTCATCCATCTCATGGAAATGCGCCCAAAAAGGTGGATTTTGTACGGTTTCTCCGCTCTCCAGAAATGACAAAATAGTTCCCACTGCATTTTAAGTTAGTTTTTGTTTCTCGAACTTCATTAAGGCTGGCTCCGTAAAAGCGTTCAAGTTATAAATAGAGATGAACGCGTATAGCGATATGAAACGTAAACAGGTTTTATATAAAACAAATATTTTTAATGTAAAAAAATAAATATATATATATACCGGTAACCTATATGTATTATTACGTACGATGATATTAAATATATGTGGAGTGTGTCCGTAAATAAAAGGCAAGGTATTGCTACTCTGCGGTATTTACGATATAAATCATCTCAAATATCAGCCGAGGCGTCTGGCATTCCTGATGTAGAACACTTAATTAGTAGATTAGGGTTTACTCATTCCATTGCTCAATAGATGCTAACAAATCAAAACTGCAATCACCTGCATTAACGCCCACATCTGAAAAGCAGTAAATGGTATAACAGTCTCTCGGATCACATTATTTGTCCGCAGTCGCTTGGAGCTTTAACCATGGGGTATTGATTCCCCGCCCCCCACCCCCCCCCCCCCCCCCCCCCCCCAAAAAAAAACGAGTCTGTCAACAACCTAGAGACTACCAATGTCACTGCGTGATACATAAGCTTATACTGCGGAGGTCCATCGTTAGTTGTAAGAATTTGGCCTATATTTTTTAGAAATATTTTTTTCTAAAATAGGTCAGAGCTAATAGCATCTGAGTCGAATAACATACAGGCAAAATCGACGTGGTGCAGAATTCATTCCATGTGAGGCGATACACCTATATAAGAATATGTCCATGCGTGACGTCATTGGATGGGCACCCGTCCAGCACACGAATGCGTCTATTTCCGCTCGTGTTCACCAACTGGTCTAAAACTATTGTTAGTATATTCACTATTCACATGCGCGTTGCTGACTATATTGGTAAATGCAACTTTATTTGAACTAACATCGTGACGAGTTCATAAGATTGTGTCCTGTACATTATCGCATGCGGATAGACCTTTTAGCATATAGACTGAAATATCTTGACCGACTGCATTGTGGGATTGATGTGGGGGTAAATATTGCAATGATCGATCGAATTCTGGCCTTTTTTTACACAACATCAATCTATGCATCGTACAAGTAGTTTCATGCTAAAAAAAAAGTCCATGGAGAGATGGTATGGTGTCGGGCACAACCTCTCCCAATGTGCACTCATTTGTACATCCCCATAATATACCATTATTTTGTTAATTAATTAATAAATACATATATTAATTAATTAATCTTATTGAAATAACCTACCCATGATAATTCACTACAATATACTTCCATACTTCCAACTGCACGTTGTAGGTTTTTTTTTTATTTACGTTACTATACAGTGGAATTCAATCGACAAATCTATCGTGAGGAAAATAATAATAATCCTATATGCGTTCAAACACCTATACTCAAACTTCCAATATATCGCTTTAACAGCGATCGGCTACTGGTAGCAGTCGTGAACTCCGCGACGGTTGGATCAGGATTGCCTGGAATTCCAAGCATTCCAGTTTTAAATAACGCGTTGATTGTCTCAAGTATTATTAAATACATTGGTTACGACCAATTTTCGTGGAGGCAAATTAAAAAAAAAATATTCTAACGCCTCTCTTACCGCGTGCTGGTGAATGCATGGTACTGTGCCGAGTATTAAGTCAATTCACGATTGCAATAACGCACGCGCAATCTGAAGTATTGTCGTGATTGAATACAGGCCGCGGCGGAACGAAAAAAAAATGGGGGCTGAACTGATATTCCAATCGGCTGACGCCTTTCTTCTTAAAGGTAACTTCAGAAGCGAAGCGTCGTCATTTTGGCGCCCAGGGGCCCCAATGACACTTTCCAGCCGTTTCATGTTGCTTCAAAATTCAAGCACCCTGTCTAACGATCTACCACGCCGGAAATACACTGTCACATCGGTATACATATCGGCATATTGATATACGTTGTATGTGTTGGAAACTCAAGATTGCAAAATGTTTACTTACATTGGGAAGCTAGTTTGCGGAACGTAAGTCATAGAAACCCACATAATTTTTGTGTTACCTTTTTTTTCTTGATAATCCAAATGATGATGGCTTCCATTCGTATATATTTACAACATCACTGGGGTGTAAAAGAAATGCACGAGCGGAAATATCACTGCGCACGAAGCTGGATCAACATCGAGCGCATGACACCTTTTTCAGGGCTTAAATTATTGACCAAAATTCAGAAATTAGGGGTCACACATCCATGAGTCATCCATCATTCCATCCTCACATGCAGTCCATCCGTAGGACCTAACCATCTACAAATACTCCCTTGGTAGAAGATTCGGTGACGGTAATCATGAAGTGCAGAAGGCGGCACGGATAAATGTTCGCGCACGAAAAATGTCTTTCAATATGAGAAAATTGTCTTTATATGAGAAAATTGTCTTTATATGAGAAAATTGTCTTTATATGAGAAAATTGTCTTTATAAGAGAAAATTGTCTTTATATGAGAAAATTGTCTTTATATGAGAAATTTGTCTTTATATGAGAAAATTGTCTTTATATGAGAAAATTGTCTTTATATGAGAACATTGTCTTGCAATGCACTGGCAAAACTTATTTGCCGTCCCTTCCAAATAACCAAGCATTGAATTGACAATAAATGGGACCAAGGGGCAGTGCTCTGTTTACTTTAGATCTCACGCCACTTTTGGCCGGGCGCCCGGATAGAGGGCGTAGATTATCATTAAGTTACAGTTACCCTAGTCCTTACGAGATAGATCGCGACCATGTCGCTCTTAACTTTGTAAGGACATCAGTTGCGTGCGCATGATATCATAGGGGGGGGGGGGGCTAACATCTGATTCCCCCGACTGGATTTGTTGAGTGGGGCTTAAATTATCTTTAAAAAACGCTTTACGGCAGGACACACACTAAGCGCAGGGCCAATCATCAAGTTATGATTGCGCCTTATTCCGAATCGGCGGCTATTCAGTCCAAAGTGGAAAATTTCTGGTGATGCTGTCGTATATAAATATACAAGCGAGCGAAGAGTTCCCCG
>JAODFY010000005.1:168136-179698 GCA_027580055.1 Paracaudina chilensis | reverse complement strand
GTTTGGGGTTGGTGATTGATAACCAACACAGGACTGATGTAGGGGGTTGGTGATTGATAACCACCACAGGACTGGTGTAGGGGGTTTGGGGTTGGTGATTGATAACCACCACAGGACTGGCGTAGGGGGTTTGGGGTTGGTGATTGATATAACCAACACAGGACTGGTGTAGGGGGGTTGGGGTTGGTGATTGATAACTACCACAGGACTGGTGTAGGGGGTTTGGGGTTCGTGATTGATAACCACCACAGGACTGGTGTATGGGGTTTGGGGTTGGTGATTGATAATCAACACAGGACTGGTGTAGGGGGATGTTGATGTTGGTGATCGACAACCAGACTCCAGAGTCCTATATACCTGAATATGAATGTCAAATAAAACCAAAATCTGGGTCGATTACGCTCAAACAAGAAGTCCAGGGCACTCGAACCTGAACTCTAAGAATCCAACTATACCGGAACAAGTTCTGGCCCGCCAGACGATCCAATCCGGCTTATATACCTAAAAATATCAAGTCGAAAAAAAAAATGTTCAAGTTTGCCAAATGGGAAGTGGTCGGGAGGCTAAACGTGCGTCAGCTTCAAGGTTACCGCTTAATATATTGATATTTAACACTTCTACTAAAAAAAATCAACGTAGCTACCCTTTACCAGCGTATTGTTCCAGATAAAATCAGTATATTATCTAGCTTTTACAAGTGTTAAGTTTGAGCTGTCAAACTGGCCCACAACTTTCATATTTGATATATTTTTCTGGCACGCCTGACAAAATAATTGGGAACCCCAGTCCAAATTTTCCTGGCTATATTTGCTCCCCGGGCAAGTGGTATCAGGAAAGTTTCGTGTTAGAACTTAACAAATGAACTGACTGATCTGTGCATGATTTTTGCCAGTGTACCAGTTGCATATGGCGAAAGGGAACTGGAAAGTTATTTAGGGAAATCTAACTTAGAAATCTTTGAAACCAAATTCAGCTGACCTCCCTAACATCACGTAAGGCACCAATTAAAGGGGTGGCTGTACAGCGCTGTGCGGATAGTACAATAGCTGATAAAACAAAACCAAATTATATTATAAATTAGCTACAACAAGAATAGTAAGAGCTTGTACACGTTTTACATCAATTAATTACCGGGTAAATGCATTTAATTTAGGCAATAATCATGGTTTATTTTTTAACGATTTTGTCATCATATTATATCCCATCGTAATGCATACATAGAGTGTGACAATGTATGAAAGATTCATAATTTGCAAAAAAAGACTAATAATGTATATACCCCTCAGTAGGTGATGTCTACACTGTAGGTCTAGTTCTGCGAAAAAGGTTCGACGACGAAATGCCAAACTCATGCAGTTATGGCCTAATTTATTCGCAAACAAGGCGATTTACGATTAGAAAGATTCCCGGGAGTCTTTTATTTTAAGGGAGAGAAGATTAATTATCATGGCTCAAACTCTGATGAATGATTTAAGCTATAAAGTAGGCCGAACGTATGAATCTATGACGTCACAATATATGCTCGAAGTTCTCGAACGATGACCAATTTCATATCTTTGGGTTTTACCAGACTGGCAAAACCAAAATGAGATTTTGCCATTCGTTTCCCTTGTTAGTTATGATCAAAAGACTCCCTGGATCTTTCACATCGTAAATCGCCCTGTTTGCGAAGAAATTAGGCCGTAACTGTACAAGTGTAGTGTTTAGATATACCCTATTGAGGGGTATATATATATATTATTCCTCTTTTTTGAAGAATATCGGTAATTTTTGTTGCTGCAAATTATGAATCTTACATTCACTGTCACACTATATATGCATTATGATGTGTTACCGGGATATAATGATAACAACACCGTTGAAAATAAACCCCGGTTATTGCTTTAATGAAACATGCACAGCGGTATTAATTTATCGTACGCCTCCTGTACAATAAAATTGAAGTGATACGTTACAACTTTAGTTATTGTGAAACTTATATAAACTTAATATAAATCTATATAAGAAGTTATAGTTGAAGTAATAGAGGGCGCACTTACTGTACCGAAGCATTGGAACCTGCATATATGGCGGCCAATCAGTGGATAATAAGTCGTTTTGTTTTGAATTGGGCCGCTCAAACAAGGAGATAAGAAACGTTATACACGTAAATATACACACTTAATTACATACTTAAAGGCTATTCAAGACAGCCCTGTTACAATTTTTGCATCAGAAAAGTATTCCATGTTCTTTCAGGTATTTCACGTTTCAGTACAATGATGAACCAATGCTTCAGATTTCCTCTTGGCGTAAAATTAAAAATTAATGCAAGGATGCAACGTACTTGTCACCGAACAAATCGTGTAAAATGTGTTTCTTAGCTTCATGCGTACATGTGACAGATACCCGTACCCCCCCCTGTAAGGGTGCGTAATGCCCCCTGTCCGCCGGGACATAAATCCAGGGAACAATGGGTGGACAGGGGACGTTCTGAACTAGGCTGTAAGAACGTCATCAGCTGAGGTAAGCCTATACTTTTCTTGACCGCGGAGGCGTCACATTTACCAGGGCAGGAATAAACCTGGTCCCCAAACCAGGTAAACGCATCAAAGACGAGAGTCCCCTAATTTCGATGATTGTGGAGGGGGGGGGGGGGAGTTATCGATCACTGATGACAAACATGTTACATCAGACGATATAACAGATAGTCAGATATTACTCACAAAAAAACGAGAAGCGGAAATTATGGAACCGTCTACGCAGCATATTTGCAAAAGCTATTATGGCCACCCGCATATTCACCTTAAAGCATTCTCTATGCCGTCCCGGGTTCAATAACTGATATAGCTTTGATTAAATATGGAAAAACATTTAACAGGTATACGCTGATCAATTTGTTTAACATACCGATTACCTAATCACATAACATTGCCGTATATCATTACCTGAATTAGTCATTTTGCACTGAATTAGCGACCAATTCTGCCCGAATTGCAGCCTCGGATTGACCCAGGGGGGTAATTATTTTATGATCACGCAATAAACGTATCCTTAATAGCGTGGCTTTACTGGCATCAACAGAAAATATAACTATAATCAATTAGATATTGTTATTTTGGATTATTGAATGGATTAGGTGAATCAATTGTAAACTAACGTTGGTCTATTGACATTATTAATAACAAGAATGGCGTATTCCGACCAATGGCAGGTATTTTGTTTTCTTCTTTTAACACCCTATTGGGGGTCATAAGCACTTTATTGTTTCCCAGTTCAAACTCGTTATAAATCTCTATTGGGTTCGATTGCGATAATTTCTGCGAAAATAATTTCCTCCGCAGAGGAGCTGCGCTTTATTTGTTTCACAGTACGCCCCGCTTCCGTGTCCATTTGCAAAACTCTCACTGATTATTCTACCAACTCCAGTTTCCTCTTTGTCTGTGGTAATGTTTCCTGTATAGGTTTATCTGAGCGGCCAGCCCCCCGACACAGAGAATTGGACCTCAGAACGGAAATCCTGTCGAAGGATTATAAGAAAACAATGCTTAACGGAAGTGAGCCGGGTAGACAGTGTAGCGCCAATGAGTGCGTAATTCCCAAGGTTCCATACAGCTGCTGATGGCGGGGTCTTAAAACACAAGGTTAAACTTGGTACAAGCAGGTTGAATAGAAGAGAAAAATTCCATATAGGGGGACAATTATTAAATATATATATAAGAACATATAATTTCGCTGGTTACTGAGACAAGATTAAGATCTAACTGTTATATTCATATTTCCTTTTTACAAGTTTTTTTTTTTTTATACAAGTTTAATTTATAATGAAACGACTTTGAACAAACATGGACATGAACGACGTAATTACCAGCATACAACTCATATTAGTTACAACCCTATAAATGGATCAACAACACCAATTAAAACGTATTTTTGAGAGCTATTCTTTGCGGGGAGGGTGTGGAGGGGACGGTGCTTGGGCTTGTTTTTCATCATGTTCAGAGTAGATATACTTGCCCGTTTTTTTTCCCCTTAAAACGAATTTTGGGTGGAGAGACCCCTATCAATTTATTTTAGGCCCGTTAAAAAAACATGACTGAAGTTAAAATTACGAAGGCTATTGGGTTATGGCTAGTGGGCACTAATCTACATAGGCTAAATATAGGAACGACTTAAAGAGGCGATGACGTCACTGCCGTATCACAGTCATGATTATACGCAGTATACGCCATATTGTGCATGACATCACGGGTTTCCTTGTATATATGCTCCGGTCGCATTTGCTAGGCGAGGGACACAGTGTCGCGTAAAAACAATAATGTGTGGGCTGAAATCATTGGGGACATTCTCAAAAAGGGGGTGCAGGATGACTTCCCCCTGAACCCCAACCCAGGATCAGCCGTACCCAAGAATACGAGAATAAAAAAACAAACAATTATGAACCATAGAAGGTACAAGGTATTGCATGCAGTGACCTATATTGCCTTGCACGTGTTAAAATCACTTTCCGCCGAATGTATTGACTGACGCGCAGTAACACCGACAATTGTTAACAAATGGACTGCGCGCCCAAATTACACCAGTTTGATAGGGTACGGTACGTAGCCTACATTACACACGCGCGCGTGTTGGTAGTCCCAGCCTGGCGGCAAGAAAAACAGTGACCTAACTTGTAAAAATCCCTAGAGCCCAATAATATCACATCACTCACTGTCCAATCAGTGTCGTTAATAATTTCCCAATGTTGTATGATTGGGTCAATTAACCGTATGAATGATTTAAATCGGCGGCAATACACGTGGCTATAGGCTATTCGTATTCACACCAGAGAAATCGTTTGGTTAAAGGCGCTAATAGCCTCCATTAATATCACACCACTCACCGTCCGGTCATTGTCTTTACTATATTCCCAATGTAGTGATTGGTTTAATTAATCGCACGGATGTTTTTAATCGGCGGCAATACACATGGCTACAAGCTACTTTTACACACCCGAGAAATCACATGGTAAAAGGCGCCAGGTTTGCTTTGAAACACTGATTGGACAGGTTTGGACTAAAAAATCCATCACAATTAATGGGGCTATATCATTATAACATTATTACCGCTAAATCGCGACATTACTGCCAAATAACACAACATGGTGACTTTTAATGTGCACGTCATGTGTGCACGTCATGCGACGCGCGTGCATTTTAATTAATTAAATAATTGTACGCCTCCCGTGAAAATGTAAACGATATGCCACCTTTAAATTCCTCATTCTAATCGGCTGTTTAACAAACTTTACATTTTAAAACAAGTTTAAAATCAGCCGTAAGCTCATTACGACACAGGGAAAGGAAGAAAACGACCAAAATTTGACGGTTACTTTAGCTTACGATTACGGTACCACGTGTATAGGCTATAAAATAGTGTGCACATTCATAGTATATAGGCTATACATGTTACTTAACGGAAACCATAATTAAACATTTATACGTTTTGATATACTCTTCCAATTCCTTTTAAGTAATGGCGTTACCAGATATTTCGAAGTAGCGGAACAGGGGCGGCCGCCAGTACCGTCGCCAGTGGAGGGAGGGGGTTCCCACAAAATTGTCAAAGCCCCCTCCCCCACTGGAATGTTGATCCCTTGTTCCCCTACTTGAAACGTCTGGCGACGCCACTGGCGGGTAGGGGAAGGCGGGTAGGGGAAGGCATCAGGAAATATAAGTCTAGCTTCTTCTTTTTTTTATCAATATCACAAATCCCATTGGGGGTAAACAATTCTTGGGGCGTCCCCAGTCCCCCCCCCCTCCCATTGGCGACGCCACTGATTTTTAAGATACCTGTATGTTCTCATGTCTGGAACATTGAGCTCTGTTACTCACCTTTAACCTGTAGATTCGGACAATAACTTGTTTTGATTGCGGTAACTGCCGCTCTACACGTGAAAATTTCCGATAAGCCCTAATTCCATAATGAACGATTTCCATGTTAGATTTCGTGCCCGGATTCTTTAGGGTCTTCGAAAATCAATTCAGGAAGTATATGCATTTGACAAGTGAATTATGGGCTGGAGGACTTAAAGGGACCCGCCTACATCAAACGGTCGCCGTTATCGTTTAGAGCATTCTGCTGTAATTTTGTCCTGTTATTTTCTCACACATACAAGCACATATAACACTGTTAAAATGAATTAGTCTCAAAATGAGATGTTTCATATGAGACATCATTTTGACTAAAATTAGTCAAAATTATGTCTCATACGACTAATTAACGATTTGACCAATTAATTAATTAATTATTTAATTAATTTATTAACATTGTACGAGACTGCGCATTAAAATAAAGTAGTTTATGGATTGTGTGGTCACGTGGTCATAATGGTTTACAAGTCACGTTAAACAAAACTAGAAGAAGAAAAAAAAAACATTTCAATATAGGCCTAATCAAAATATTTGTTTTCAAAATGTATGGTTTCCCTAAATTCCCTTTAAAAATTATAGTTGCAGTTGATTCTTCAAGAAGGTACATCCTTGGAGGGATGCTGTGACTAGGTATGAGTCAGTAATTAGGCACGGACCAGGTTACGTCATCACAAGTGGTGATGATGGTTAAAGAGGCTATGTACAACATAAACGCACTTTCTACTCAATAACACTATATAAGAAGTTATAATGTGCAGCGAGGTCCTTTAAAATAGCCCACAATATGATCTACCATGTACGACGTAAGTTACTGTAACGCGCATGCGTCCGTAATTAACTGTACGCCTCTCGGGGAAATTGAGACGACATATCATAGGACGTTCAAACGACCTGACAAAATCAGAGATTTTACAACTTCAAATGTATATTTCCCTTGTTCTATACAAGTACCCAACAAGGCCGTATCCAGGGGTATCCAAGGGACGGGGTGGAGCAATTCTTTTTGGCAATGTAGGCCTATTTTTCGTTCTCCAATTTTTTTTTTATAGGGGTGCCCCCACCTAGCCAATTCTGACTACTCTTACGGGTAAAATGATAATTGCAGAGTGATGTATTTACCGAGATAACAGCAAAATAACCATGCTATGAAATTTTGATATTTTTTTTCGGAAACCAACTAGGCTCCTTATCCTAACACACAATTTTGGTAACCTGACGAAGTTTTGGTTCTCGATTTTGTGATCAATGTGCTTATAATATATCTAGGATTTTTTTCAGAGCAATATAATATGTGCATTGTTTAGTAGCTTTCGCAGTAAAATGAAAGTTTGAATTAAACTCATTTCTTCGTGTAAAGGAGAGATTCAATTTTTATTTTTCATTTTACACTGAAGCCAAGATATCATATGGGATGCTATTATACTCCAAGTACAGGCACAAATTTTATCCCTAATTTAGTCGATCAAGCTTTATATGAGAAACTATAATATTCATGAATTTTATCGGTTATTTCTTGTTTTTCAATATAACTTTACTTTCACTATTATTCTTTGAAAACACTTTGCGAATGAAAGAATAGAACGTTACCTAAAGTAAACTACTGTATCTCAAGATGGCGCCGACACTAAGCAACCATTTACAATTGTTAATATAATAAACGCGAATATGCGCGAATGTGCGTTCTAATGTCACTTATGTTTGTTATTTGTAGTTTACTATAATACCCATGGTGAATGTTAGTCAAGTGACGTTTGTAAACATAAAACTAACAATATCGTATATGTTACCACGCCAACGGGAAAAGAAACGAAACTTGACCAATAATAATAAAAAGTATAACGATAAACTTTTCGTAGGCCTACTTGAATATTTAAAAGTTATACCATATGCAGTTTCTTAGAAATAAAAACAAAACTATTCACTTTGGTTTTGGAGTCTCCAAATCCTCCCACACTTTTCCGTATTCAGGGCAGTCCGATCCCGCCTACTGCTTCCATTCCATGAATTCAACACAATAGACGTGACGTGATCGGTGCCAAATATTGGCTGAGGTGCCAAATAAGCCAGTTCACGGTTGTGGCGTGCAACGGATTGTGTGTAATCAAAAAGGGCACGAACACATATTAATTACCCACTAAAAATGACTTTATAGGCACCTATGGTAGTATAGGCCTACCATATAAAGTTAGGATAGCCCAACCATATAACGATAGGGTAAAGGCCTATGATGTAACGATAGGATAGACCTATACCATATAACGATTGGATAGGCCTACCATATAACGCTAGGATAGGCCTATACCATATAACGATAGGGTATATGCCTACCATATAACGCTAGGATAGGCCTATACCATATAACGATAGGATATGCCTACCATACGTCATGTTTAGTAAGAAAATAAAGAATCAGCAAATTAATTCACGCATTTACATGCTAATGACGGAAACCAAGCTTTTAACGCTCCCTTCTGATTGCTATTTTTTAGCAAACTCGGTTTACGCAGCATGGATTTACAAACGCTTTTAGGCTGCGTGCTGTAATTACTTATATTCGCTGCTGGTTTCATTAATTCACCGCAATACAGCAGATTTGCGCGTGCGTAAATGGGACCGTGAGCTGGCTTATGTGTTTTAGGGATATTCAAAGGAACAAGCCTGTATCAACGTTTGTAAATCGCATCGGGCCGTTTTCAGAATGCCCAGTATTATTTAGTGAAAATTCCCGGTCCATGCAATATATATAATGTTGTAAAAAAAAACTCGTAAAATTACTTCTTTCATTTCATAATGAATTCAACACAATGCACGTGACATCAAAGTAGGTTATTGGCCTACATAATGACTGACATGCCAAATGAAAAAAAAATGATTTAAGTAGACCTATATATGACTTCAAACTATTACCGATGAAGTTATTGAAAACGTGCAGATGGGATTACGATACGCAAATACAGCACCTACTGACAAAATTACAAATATTTTCTTCAAAGTATAAGTAATTCAAACGTTAATTTTGCAAATGAAGCTATTGTCAACCCACATTAATGGTTACGATAACTTGAACCAATTATTCATCACATTCCCTATACTGCCTGTGTGTTAGGCCTTGCTGTGTCCGCCGACAAACACATTCTGTGGCATTACGTTTGGTTATTTCTCATTAGCATTTGTGGATATGGGACTTTGGATTGGGTGGTTTTTTTTTCCATACATAATAAGGGGAACCGATCGTCTCCAAACCCAATAATGCATGGAGCGAACGCCACCGAAATAGTAACGTCACTTCCGTTTTCATGTTTTCCATATCGATTACACTGAATACTTGGTCTCGTCATCGATAGGCATATAGTAGTAGTAGTAGTAGTATTAGTATATTGATTCCATACATGTGACGTGTGCACAGAAATATAAGACAGAGAACGCCGACAGTGTCATTGCCCACACACTTAACCGATTGAAACATGCTAAATGCGAGGGCGCTCTTACTTATACGTCAAAACACAGCTAAGGCTGGTGCTTTACGTACATTCTTAACGTTAGTAAACGGATATATTTTTGTAGTTTTCCCAAAGAGAAAAAACATATTCAACCAAATTTTTTCCAATATTGCTCTTTGTGATAAGTATGATAACCTCCAACAAGGAACAACTATTTTATATCCAATTTCGTTAAGTTATTGAAGTTTCCGCATACATCACAGTATTTGTATTACGCGTAGAACGTTCTTGCCCTATTAACCTAGCTTATTTGAGCTTCAGTTTCCTTTGCTTGTCGTCATTCTCCTTGTGTTAATTCTATGGACGTGTGTAATAAGGGAACAATAATATGTTGAGAAACTGTACTTTACGTAGTGTTCAATGGACGACCCTATATTATCTTCAAACGGTACATGGGGTAATTTGACGTACGGTATACATAACTGGTCGCCTTAGAGTAATAATCAGGGTTTAAGCCATGGGAATTACTCGATCTTATCTAGCCGAACTTTCGCAGAACTAGGCCTACAGTGTAGATATCACCTATTGAGGTGGTATATACATTATTCGTCTTTTTGAAGAATATCTTGTATGTTTTGTTGCAAATTATGAATCTGTCACACATTTTCAGACTATATATGCATTATGATGTGGTATAGTGAATTATAGTGAATAATGATGACAAAAATCCTTAAAACTATACCCTGATTCTTGCTTTAATACGATTTTTGCCCCCCCCCCCTATTCTGTCTTCTTGGAGGTACTATCCGCCATTCTGAGTTTGGCACCTGCCAACTATAATTATGATCTTAGATACTAACAATAGCATAGTACAATAATAATAATAATAGTATAGTAATAACAGGCCAGCACGGCAAGACAAGCGGAAGTGACGAGCCATTGGCCACGTATCCTGATAAATTGAATTCACTACTACGTTACTATAATGAATGGTTATGTCCAGCGCTTTTGAATGTAGGTCTTTGATCTAGATAGCCAAAGCAGGGCCTCCGGTAAAACGTTTGTCTCGTCGATAATCATCTTACTGGAAGAGCAAGAATCGTAGTCTAGTGAAATTGTGGCTGCCAGCCCGCGCTGGAAAAAAATAGGCCAATAATCGATTGCTGACCTAAATATGAAAAAGGGAAAACGCGAGTTTTTTTCTCTCATTTTTAAAACGGAAAACAGTCCTAGAAAAACTTGGAAACCAAAACCCAACTCACCAAATAGAAACGTCAGATCGACTTATCAAACATGTAGTCTTTATTGGATTGTGTCAATCACCTTGTCATAATGGAACGATCCAGCTTATCCTAACATCCGATTGGGCGAATCTTTCTGCAGCGCAAGTAAATCAGTCTCGGAGTCGATACAAACATCTTGTTAAGATTAGTTTTACAAGATGCGAAATCGTGTTAAATGTCTGCCAGGGGTGATTCGCCTTTACTTACCTGAACTGATGACCTAATTTAGAAAAATAAAATATCTACTCCAAAAGCGGATTTTCCTTGTTCATCGCGCAGGATCGCCACGATAAGAAGTGGTTTTAATTACTTAATGTATCTTTGGCGAGTGTTGGCTGGGGGGTTTAATAGGGAAACCCACGTGAGGGTGATGGATCGGGGACCCGGTGGTTAGATGTTTGCAAATCTGGCAGCCTTAATTGTGATGCCCAAAATGTGGTGTATTTGTTTCATTGTAATGCATGCACCGATGGCCTCTATGTTGGAGAAACCGGCACAAAATTTCGTTTAAGATTTAATAATGACAAAAAATCGATTTGTGACAATGTTAGTGGGTTTCCTGTTGCTTTTTCAATCTCCCCAACCATTCTCTTCTCAATTTAAAGTGTATTTAGCTTGCGTCTAATTTCCGCTCTGCCGAACAACGTAAACGTATGGAAATAAACTTTATCCTCAAACTTAAGTCACACACAAACGGACTCAATAGAGATCTAGGCCCACGCAACCATTATACCTTTCACAATAGCCCTTATTGAGCCCTTATATCCGTTCGGTATTCGTTGACCATGGTTTTGATTGCTTAGTCATTCCCAATCCACCATTGCTTGAATTAAGTTGTATTGAATATATTTGGCTGAAGAAGGTCCCAGGGGGACCGAAAATTTCCAAGTGTAAATAAATATCATTTTCGTACTTCGCATGTCAATCATGACTTCTCCCTTTATTGTT